>JAQZBX010044289.1:0-13866 GCA_029593785.1 Cabassous unicinctus
GTATACTTTGCAAATATTAGTATAGTGTCAGGCAAAAGAGTTACAAAAATGCAAACTTTCTTTTGTACTATCAGGAGCAGGAATATGGGAATATGTAGAACTATGTTCTAACACAATGATCTGTGAGATACTGGTTAGACAAAACTCTGGCATTCATTTTAAACCTTATTGGTTTACCTTTTACCTTAAATAAACAGAGAAAGAGAAAGGTTGGGGGAGGAAGAGAGGGAGATTGAGAGATTGAGATTGAATGAATTCTCCCCAATATTCCTGTAGTTGGTACATGAATTCTCTCCAGACATCTGAAGTTTCATTAAGTAGACAAGAGGGTTTGGATCCTTTCAATAGAGGTTGTGGGGATTGATAAAGTAAGATAAGTAGTTATTTATTATCCTTTTATTAAAGGATAATTTCCAAAGCCTAGCAGAGGCTTCCTCCAGACGCTCTTCCCAATTCACAAGTTTACACAGCTTTAGCTTGGTTCAACCATGACCTTGACCTGGCTCCAGTTCCATCATATCTTGCCTACCTGGATCTTCAGACTCCACTGTTTAGGAATGGGAGTCCAAAGCTCTGTGGTTTTGACTCATTCCTTTTATTTTAACTTAGGACCCAATCACCTCCCTTTCTCCCTTTTTCTCAACTCCCAATTTCCTCATTTTCTAATACATATGTTTGCACTACTTTTTTCATTAATACTTATAGCTATGTTTTGTATATAACTCTATTAACTTATCTTATATCAGTCATTATACCAGCAACCCTGAACTTTGGAAGGCTTAAAGTGTTTCACAGATAAACAGCACTACAAAAGTAAAATGGAGTGTATCAAAATATGAAAACCATCACAACTTTTGGACCTGGAATTCCTGTCCTAGAATTGTCTCAAAGAGTGCTTCACATGTGATCCTCATAGGTAGTACCAAGAAAACATGGTAGCCTAACAGTCTAAAACAAAAACAAAATCGAAAGCAAAAACTGCCCTTCACCTATGGGTTCAAATACACAAATTATCCCATTGTCAAAAAGTATTATCAGTCTTTTTTTGCAGAGCAAGAATAATGACAATAACATCTCACATTGACCTAGCACTTTCTCAGTAGCAAGCTGTCTTCTAAGTGCTTTACACATATTAACTCATTTAATATTCAAAACCTTTTTGAGACAGGTAACATTTTCAGTTGAAAAAACTGTCCCGGAGAAGTAATTTGCTCAGGAAAGATCATAATGTTAAGAAATTGTAGGTCCCAGAATTTGAATCAAAGTAGTTTGCTTTAGAGTCCACACCCCTTTTGAGGCAGATAGACTGTTCCTCATTTATAATGTTGGTATCAGATATGTAATTTATATTCAGATCAAAAGAAACATTTCACAGGCAATGAGTGGCATTGGACAATACCATTGAGTTTCCAAATATTTATTTCAGGGATCACAAACAACAGATAGATTAAGAACAAATCAATTCTTTCAGTCTTGCATATGTGTATTAAATTTAACTAGACTCCATTTTCTATCAGATGCTTTAGGTAGGTAAAATGTCTTTTAAGTTAACCAATTTAATTTAATTTTTAAAATTTAAAAATTTTAAAACTCCAGGAAAAAAATGTTTTAAAAACTAATAAAGCAGCACAACTTCCCTTAAATTTCAAAATACAGGTCAATTATGTAACCAAAAGTTTTGCTATTAAACTTAATTTATCCCAACTTGATAATATTCTCTACATTTGGAATGCTAAGTTTAAACCCAAGAGACAGCCAATTCCACAGGGGCAGCTGAAATCCAGATTCTGTGTCCACCCACTGGCTGGCTCCACTTTATGACAGCAGTGATATCTTCCAGCATCTTCATAACTGACCCCTAGAAAAATAAACAATTTTTTCTAACTTAAACAAAACCAAGATGATCAGCAAATTACAGATTAGCAATACTTTTATCTATTAACTAAATTGTATTACAATTCAGGGATAAAGTTTCTAACATGCTTGCATGGAGAAACAAACATGCCTTGAGAGGAACCACAAAATTTCATTTTATGATGTTACACAACCCAATAGAGAGAATGAAGGTTGTTACTCAATTTAAATGTAAAATCACTTAATAATGACACAAAAAAATTTCTTACTAAATTGTCAAGTATTTCCCCAGTTTTCAGAATATATTATATTTAGAATTATATGAATTGACTAAATTTCATTTTTCCAACTTGGTTATGTAAATTTTCCAACTATATTCTGTTGCCTTATATAAGACTCTATAAAATAAAAGTAGTAGTTACCACTTATTGAGGGTTCACTAGTGTGAAGCACCATTTTAAGCACCTTATGTCTTAAATTAATTAATATTTTGACCACTCTATGAAACAAGTAACATTATTATCTCTGCTTTAAAATGATAAAATTGAGACACAGAATGGATGAGTAATTTGCCCAGGTTTTACAGGTGGTAGGGGCAAAATCAGCATTTGTGATTTTTTTCTGTTTTTTTTTTTATTTTAAAATTTATTTTTATATCAATGTTACATATTGCTCAATTAACACAAGATGATAACTACAATCACAATAAATCTGCTTTAGTAAGCAGTTATATTCCCCGTTATTTTTTTCCCTTTATTTTTAAAGAAGTTTTAGATTACATAAATGTTACATCAAAAATATAGGGGGATTCCCCACCCCCCCACACTGTCCTTCATTAACATCTTTCGTTAATGGGATACAAATGTTACAATTGTTGAACACATATGCAAGCATTGATACTAACCATGGTCTATAGTTTACATTATAATTTACACCTCGCACAATTTTATAGGTTTTGACAAAATGTATAATGGCCTGTATCCATCATTGCATATCATGCAGAACAATTCCAATATCCAAAAATGCCCCATGTTACACCTATTGTTCCCTTTCCTTTTCCTCAGAATCTCTGGTGACCACTGCCTTTTTATCAATGTTACAAGTTCTTCCATTACTAGAATAATTATAAGTCTACTTTAGTTCATAATTGCATTTCCCCCTTATGTTTGTTTGTTCCTCAGGCTTGAGGATTTGGGGATGGTGATGCCCACTTCACTTCCAGTTGAGAGGGGGCTTAGATCCCATGGGGCAGATGGGTGAAACTGTCTTGCTTGCAATTGTATATACTCTGTTTTTTGGGATGGGCATTGTCCGTCATCATTCTTTTGTTAGTTGTGTTGGGTGAGTCCAATGAAGTGGAGATAGGTGTTTACTGCAAATCTGCTGAGATACAGGCCTCATCAGCATATGAACAGTTGGAAGATTTAAGTGTCTGGGACATATATTTAATGGGTATAGTGCTAATTATAGGTTCAAAATAAGTGGGGCAGAAGAACCATGTATAGGAAAATTATAAACAAGTCTATCTCTGACACATTGGGGAGATAGTTTATCATATATTCCAAGGTAAGGCCCACCAACAGGATGCCAAATTCCTGGGGTTGTCTGCCCTGCCTATAGTGTCTAGATGTTCTAGAGCCCTCTGGAGCCCTTCTGCTTGAGGCACTGTTTACTGTGACAGTCAATGAGATCCTACTGAGATGTGCATATGCATAACCTTTGGCATGGCCTCCCAACTCACTTTGAAATCTCATAACCATAAAAATTCATTTTTTTTATATTAAATTTTCCCCCTTTTAGTCTAGGTGTTTTGGTCTTTTTCCAAATGCATTGCTAGTCGGCGCTTGATAATAATTCCTCAGTGCCAGGGAGGCTCAACCCCAGGAGTCATGACCCACATCGGGGGAAGGTAGTGCATTTATATGCTGGGTTTGGCTTAGAGAGAGGCAACATTTGAGCAACAAGGAGGCTTTCAGGAGGTAGCTTTTAGGCAATATATATTACTAGGCTAAGTTTCAATTTCACAAGAACAAGGTTTATAAGTACAAGCATCAGTATCAAGGGCCTGGCATATTGGTCTGTCCTCTTTCACTAAGCACTGTCCATGTACTTTAGGGATACTTGCCACTCTATGAGATAATGTAACAGGACTCCCAGGATGGGAATTCAATATTACATTGATTATTGTGTGGGTCTCCACACACCGATATAACACCCCATGATCATATAAACACATTCATATTTCATAGAGGCATGCCCCAGGTGCACCCCTCCCCACACATCACCCCAGTACCAATACCCCACACTGCTGATCCTCCCCTGCCATAGTTACAACCCTTCTGCAATCCAAAAATCCCCCCAAACAAATTCAACAACAATAATAATAACAACTAAATATATTTGAAAAAAAAACAAAATAAAATCAATAATTTTTTTGCATTATGCCTTTCATGATCATAAGATGTTATCTTTTATGTATAATGACAATTTGTTCTGTATGTTCCCCCAGTGTCTTAATTTTTTTTTTCACTTTATTTTCCACAAAGCTTTAGGTTACAGAAAAGTCATGTAGAAAATATAGGGGATTCCCATATACCCTCCCTCCCCACACACACACTTCCTCCCCTACCAATAACATCCTACATGAGTATGGTACATTTGTTACACTGATGAACAACTATCAAAGCAATCTCAGTATTTGAACTCAGAGTCTGTCTCCACAGTTCATGTCAATTCATCTCTGTAATGAATATGAAATAGGATGCACTTTAAACCACTATTTGAAATTAGTAAATTATTATACACATTTAGAATACACTTTTTAAACATTTGATTACTTTTTCCAATTTTTGCTGTACTCTGAAGTAATTTATTTCCATTTTCTTTAGTCTACATTTTTATACTTTATCCTGATCATTTTTTTCTATCTGTATTAAATCAGTGTTTTATATTTTCCTAATTTCAAATTAATAATTTTTAACTTAACAATGAAAATCACTTAAAATGAAAATTTAAATTACCAAAATATGACCTTTTAAAAAAATGTTTTGTGTATCTTTTGGGCATTTTGCTCTGATAGAATGTTGTCCTTTATTAGTTTTATATTATACATACAATATGGATCTTAATTCTACTTGAATATAAGTTCCATGAAGGTAAGACTTTTATATTTTGTATTAATTTATTGTCTCCAGTGCCTAGAACAGTAGTGTCTCAATAAATCATTATTGAATGAATTAATATTTTTAGTGAAACGTAGTCTTTATTTTAATGCTTGGCTATTATTAACAGTGTCTTTAATCCTTTTGAACTTTACTGGCCTTTAGTTTCTGTATTCCTTACTCAGTGGAATTGCACTGATTTAATCAGTATTTTTATGAAGAATCTCCCATATTATGTTTCCTGTTCATCAGATCTTCTTTTGTTTCTCAGTAGTTTTTATAAGATTTATTTTCTTTGGGTGGGAAAGGGACTCATTTCATAGGACCTTATCATTTTTGTTTTTTCCTTTGATCCTCACTTTCATATTTCCTTCCCTTACTATCAACAGGCAACCATTATTATTTAATTTTGCTTCTAAATGTGTAGTGTTCTTTTCTATGTAAAAATAAATGGTACTGTGTTTTCTATTGCATTGTTTATGTTTTTTCACTCTGTTCCATGTTTTAAAGAGCCATCCATCATGATCTATGTACATCTGACGATTATTAATGACTATTGAATTGCTCTCCATGTTGTCTTTTGTTGATTTTTGCCTGTTTTTTCCTAGGTATAGATACAAATATTACAATTAAATTATCACCTTCACAAATAATGCTACAATCATTATTCTTAGGCATTCTCTACATTTCTTTGATATCATAACTGAGTGCCTATTTTTAGATTTCCTCTTAGTTCCCCACTATATCTGCATCTATAGGCTGTTATTGTATTCTATTTAGATTATCTTTTGAAGGGCCACAGGGATTTAGTGGTATCAACAATATTTATTAGGAGCTCTATCATTCAAGATTCTCTATTAAATCCAATAATCAATATCAGTTACTCTTAAATTACATGGAAAATAACATGTAATTTAACAAAGAAAAAAGAAACCATAAATAAAACTATGATAGAGTCTTCAGGAAGAAAGAATTGAATCACCTTTATAGAAATACATTTAACCCTAATAGGGGCATTCTGGCTGTGTCTATGATAGTCACTGACTAATGTCCACTTTGGGACAAGGCCCTGAGCTTCCTGTTCTGTGTCTGTATTTTGGGAAAATAATATCTACAGCGGCAAAGATTATTTCAATATTAAGTTATTAAAATTTGTGGAAGTTGTCTCAAACTGTTGGTAAAATCCCATTCCCAAATAGTGAACTGTTACCTTAATACTGGTTTCTTTAGGTCATGAGAATTATTGCATAAATACAGGTTGCTTTAACACATTTGCCAACAAACATTTTGATTGGGAATAAAATGTTACGTAGGGTTGGGAGTTTGAGTGGCTTAACGTGGGAACATATTTCAATCTTTGTTTCCCTCGTATATCAAAATATTTATTTCTGCCATATCTGGGTTAGCCATGCTTGAATGACTCCTGTGATTCATTCCAGGTCAGGTTCACAGGCCTATGCCTCCTGATAATCCGTCAATGGATCGCATTCCCACACAGCCTTATCTTTAATACCCTTCTGTCAATACTGTGCACCGATGATACCAGAGTAAAACAACATGTTTGGGCCAAACAATACTGTTCATTTAGACTAAAAAGTGGAGAGGGAGATCTTCTGCAGAACTAGGCTAGATTCACTAAAGGAAAGACACATTCCATTGTATTTGTTCATTTATGTCCTAAAGAGCCAAACAATAATTCAGCCATTAAAAAATGGATATATTCATAAGCCCAATACAATGACTACCAATTTATTCCATTTCTTTTTCAAAACAGGGCTTTATTATAACACAGAAAACAAGTAGCATCAACACATGTACAAACTACAATGAGCAAATTCACTGGAATTTATAAAGTAGAGAGAAAACTCTTGATGTATTATCTTGAGTCAACTAAACATGGAGTAGAGTTAAGGGGTGGAAGTGGATTGGAAATGGGGAATCAAGAACCAAGATGCCCAGTGTTGTCTGAACTAGCAATAGGTTCTGCCTTCTGACAAAGCCATACTAAAAAGGAATTTGCATTATGGTATTACCAACAAGTGAACCTTTATTAGCAGGTCTTTCCAAAGATAATGTAAGTTTAAGTGTTATTTTTTTGTTTTTAGTTTTATGCGAATTGCTGAATGCGAACACTGGAAGATGTTATTAAAAAGTATAGGTAAGCTTAATTATCTATATTATTTATACCTCATTTAGGCAAATTTTAAATTTGTTTTAATTACCTCTTCTGGTTCAAACAGGGTAGGAAAGAGTGCTAGTTTTAATAAAAACTGGTTTATGGTAATCAAAGACATAGGTAATCCACACAAATACGATGAGGAATTCTCTTTGTGAGATGAAGCCAGAGAACCTTCTAAACTGCACAATTCACTACCACCTAAAGGGCAAACCTGGACTTTAGAGAGCAGTTTATTTTTCTAGGCCCAAATATAGTATAAGTAAAAAAAAAAATGTTTATATTGTGATCATCTCTTTCTTCCAAAAGACATGAAGAAGAATGAAAGGCATATTGACCACATTAAGGCAACATAAGCTATGGCCAGCAAAAACATATGGATTGAATTAGGTGACATTGGTACATTTCTTAGTATCAATGGATGATTTGAGTGAAGTGACCGAAAGGAGTGGTCTCACCAATCTAATGTGCTCTATGTTCTGCTTTTATGATTAAAAATAATGGACAAGCCTTTGTACATAAAACTATCAATTTAAAGCCATTTTAAAATTCTAAAATTCATTTAACAACCACTTTTAAAATGATTGCTATTGTATTCGATAAAAAAATTCCAACTTTTTTAGGCTCATAAAATCCCCACAAGGAGGTCCTATCACTGTCCCAAATTACAGATAAGAAACAGAGGCCAGGAAAGTGTAAATTGCAAAAAGTTATGTAAATGGTAAGTGGCTAGCTAGAAATGAATCCAGACAATTTAATAATAGTCTCCATAACTTTAAACTATCACACTATGAATTAGGTGGTTAGGGAAGTGAGAAAGCAAGAATCTTCCATCTTTTATGTAGAGCAATATTTCACAAGATAGAAGCAAAAGGACCTAAAAAACCACTTAATCTATTTACAGATGCACACAGAAGAGGAGGAAATGACTTTAAGATGACCCTTTTTCATGATCATGAGAAACTCTTACTCATGTCCTTCTCATCTCCACGGAAGCCCATTTCACATTCATACCTTACCTTTCCTCATCAGGGAAGTTTCCACCCAACTCTTTAATCAGTTTTTGGAGAATTGTTTTCCAGTTATCAATGACCTGAGAGCTTTCACAATTTCCTTTTTTTTGATATCATTTTTAGCAATTTCCTAACATATCACAACTAAAAAAATGAATGAATCTGATTTTTCCCTATCAATTCTTTGTAAAATCAAGCATGATCTTGATAGGTCCTGTCTTAGATATAATGCCCATTGTTCTTATTTCCACCTTTAAGTTCCTTAGCATTTGTTTTCCTAGTTTTATGAGTATTAAATGCTTTCCGAATTTTCTCTGTAAGGCCCCAAATTTATCTTTCTTCTGCAAGAAGCTGATCTCAGGCTCTGACTCTTTGAAGGCCCTTGCTCCCAGCCGTTTCTCACTGCTGCTTCTCATTGGAATTTGGTTCTTATTGGAATTGAAAGACCTCAGAGAGATCATTTTGACCCTAGAAGGGGAGTATAGCCTTGTGGTTAAATATACATGCTTTGGGGCAAAACTGCCTTGGGATGGAATCAACAGTTTCTTTCGCATTGAAAAGGTTAATCTCTTTGCTCTTGAGTTTCCTGATACAAAAAAATGATAATAATAACAACAACACCTACCTCATTGGATTGTTTTGAAGATTAGAGCCCTTGTTGTTTTTTTTTAAATCAGCACGCATAAAAATTTGCCTGACACATAATAATTGCTTAATAAATGTTTTCTCTTATTATTAAAGTGTGATAGAATGTAATATTTATGCAAGGAATTTTGTAATTAAAAAAAGCATTAATTAAATGTGAAAATGCTGCTTTGTTAAATTAATCTGCTTACACCATTTCACCTTACTTTAATTGCCTGTTGATCCTTTTAAATATCTCCATGTTATTTTGCTTCTTAGTAAATGTTTTCTGTTTATTTAATTATAATAAATTAGGTTACAACTGATTAAAGAGACTGTAAAAAAAAAAAAAAAGTTTTAACCTTAAATTTTAAAGACGTTATTTCAAACAGCAATGAGCATAAAAATGAAATTTTAAATAATTTAAAATATAGTTAAAATAAAAGTAACCATAAAAGTGTGATAAAATCATTTAATAGCTATTAATCTAAATAAATATGCTTTAAACCAAGTAGTATTTAATTAACTTGCAGTAACTACTTTATTAATTTTAAATTAAGTCATTATTTGAGCACTTCATTTAAATTGTACATGAATATATTTTTTCTATTACTTTACACTTATCTGAAATATTTCAGATTTGCTGAAATGACGATTGAAAGAATTTTTTAATTTAAACTTCTCATATATACTTGCTGGAAATTATATACTTTTATTCCATAAGCTTTAAAAACTCTATTAATTATGGGTCAGTCCTTTAGAAGTTGAAACCAATGCTAATCCCATAAGAGGAAAAATAAATAAATAAAACAAGTTTAGAAATAATTTGGTTAATTGTTCAACCTTACTGCCCCCAAAATAGATGTCATACACTTTCATATTTAGATTTATAGATATAAAAATTACATCCTTTGAGTTTATCCAATACTTTAAAATTCTTGATCAAATTGTTAGATATGTTACGTTCATCTTTTGTTTCCCATGCTCCAGTTCTGGAATCAACTGCTTTTCCAAGAAGCTCTAGTTCCTTTTGTTAGAGAATGATGTTTATAAATCAAGATCTGGGCACTGAGTATGCTCATTGCTACTGGAGTGTCACTACTTCTAGGTTTTCCTAACACACAGGTCTACATAATATATGTGTGTTACACACACACATACACACACATTTATCTATCTATGTGCATAGATATTTTTTTTAAAAAATACAACCATGAGTTCATACTAATACGTTTGTCTCCAATCTGGCACAGCAGGCTTTATTATAGAATTCTTCCTTTGTTTCTTTGAAATTTCTTTCTCAGACAGTGAGTATGATAGTTTGAAGCTGTGTGTACCCCAGAAAACCAAGTTCTTGGATTCAATCCATTCCTGTGGGTGTGGACCCACTGTAAGTAGGTCCTTTTGATGAGGCTACTTCAGTTAAGGTGTGATCCACCTCTATATGAATAGGTCTTAATTCTTTTACTGGAGTCCTTTATAAATGGAAAGAATACAGAGAAAGAGAGAGAAAACCACGGACAAGAAGCTGAAATTAACAAAACCCAGAAGAGAAGGGAAAGACCAGCAGACATTGCCATATACTTTGACGTGTGGCAGAAGAGTCAAGGATCTCTGGCAGCCCCCGTCTTGGGGAAGAAAGCATCACCTTGATGATGCCTTGATTTGAACATTTTCCTGGCCTCAAACTGTAAGCTAATAAATTCCCATTGTTTAATACAGCCCATTTCATGTAATCTGCACTAAGCAGTCTAGAAAACTAAAGTGAACAGGTGAGAAATAATAAAATAAAATAATTTTTTGGCAAGTAAAGTAAGTTGCCTAAACTGTGTTAACAAAAATTATTGATTCCTTAGCAGATATTGTTTCATTATTTTGGTTTGTCTTTCATTCCACTGGAGAGTTTCTGTATTGTTGTTTTTGGTTTGTTGGTTTGTTTTTAATAACATGGGTATACTTCAGGATCCCTTGCATTAATTTAAACCAATTAGCTAAATAAACAAGAGTAGTAAACATAAGAACTAATCTTTCTCCTTCAAAATTAGGGGGTGATTAATTTTTTTTTTTTTTTTTCACTTCCTTTGAGTTCTTCCTGATTCTGAATGTGATGAGTTATTTTTGGTTGAATCCTGGATATTTGAGGTTTTGTGTTAAAAGTCACTGGGTTTTCTGTTTTATCTGACATTCCCTGATACCTTTCCACCAGCAGAAGGATGGAGCACTGCTTATAACTGCCAATTAGGGGTGGAAGTCTATTTCCCCACTCAGCCACTGCGACAGCTGGGAAGGGGCGCCCTCTTCCACTCCACCAGTTCCCCACTCGACCTCCACTGAAAAATAGGAGTTGTTGAAGTGCCTCATTACTGGTCCCCACATGACCTCCACTGGTATGATGGGTGGGTGTAGGGGACTCATTATTGCTGAGCAGTTAGTGGAAGTCCTGACTCTCCACGAGGCCTCCTAGGGCAAAACATCAGCAAGGATTCTGAGTGATACCTTATTACCTCAGGTTGGAGGTAGAAAGCCATGCTCCTAGGGTGGTCTCTACTGACATTGTAGGTGGGTATGGAGGATCATTACCTCCTGGTGGGGGTGAACGTCCAGGTCCCTATGTAGGTCTCCTCTGAAACCATCCTGGTGGAGGGATTGGGGTGCCTTGTCATAGGCTGGTGAGTGCAGATTACAGAAAGGGTGAAAGTCTAGGCTCCCCACTTTCCTTTCTTTGTGGGTGTGGGTGTGGGTAGGACAATGTTTTTCTGTGGTGTTTGGCTAGATTCTAGTGGTTTCTGTGTAAAATTTTTCAATATTGCTAGCCTGCTTCTGTCCTTGTCCTTTGGTTATAGAAAAAAGGCTTTTGGTAGGGATTTTCTGGTCTGCTTCTGTTGCTATTTCTATGTTTCCAGCCTCTTCACCTCCAAGTGTGAAAAAAAGAAAACCATACCTTGTGTCCCATAAAACTTAGCTATGGACCATGATCTTCTCTGCAACTTTCTGAGACTTCTATTTGTTTTATAAATACTGTCTGCATTTTAAAATTCTAGTCAGCAGGAAGAATAGAGAAAAGTATATTGATTCTATCTTCCCAGTAGCAATACAATTTCTTTTTTTCATGGTTAGGGTGAATAGTTACCCATGAGTATGTACATGTTTGTGTGTGTGTTTGTGTATATATATATATGTGGTGATGGTAGGTAAAAAAACATGACCTGTTTTTAAATTTTACCATCATAACATTATTTTTTCCAAAGAGTGTACATGGTGTATATGATACAAAGTCAGGATACAGACAAGAAAGAGAAAATTGCCAAATAGGACTTGAAAGTGTGTTGATTCTCTACAGCATCACACATGGAGGCTTTCTGTGGAATGTCTTTCTACCAGGTGGGAGGCATTGGACTGTCAACAACAGGAAATTGAATTAACTGTAGTTTAAAGCATATGACAACTAAGTGTCGATAACAAGTCAAAGGTAGGCGGTCTTGGGATTTATTTGATGGCTCAACAATTTCATCAAGGACCCAGGTTTTTCCTGGCCTTCCATTCTGATTTCCTAGTGTGTTAACTTTCATCCTCATGATTACTGACTCATTATTAAAGCCAAATCATCACATCCCCACACACTATGTCAAAGGCAGGAAATGAGAGCAATGGTTGCAAGATAAGACCTTTCATCTCATTTGCCTCTACCCTTATGTCAGGGACGAAAAATATTCCACAAAAGATGCCTAGCCAAATTCAAATAATGTCTCATTAGCCAGAACTGAACTGAATTCCAGCTGCAAAGGAAGAACAGAACAAAATCCATCTGGGATACAAATCCTGGAAGGGAGGCAAGAGAGAATGTGGTGGGAAAGGCCAGCAACTTGCACTTACTGTACATGTGATAACCAAGAGTCTGACACAGTGCTAAATGTGACATGATAAAAGGCCCATTTTACTGAATCTAGGCAAATTTCTTCATTAGTGTACCTAGGTAATTGTGAATTAATATACTTTCAATGCTATGCAAGTATTATCATAATTGTTTATTTATTTATATAATATTATTTATACATAATCCTGAAGTTAAAACCATGTCTCATAGCCAGCATTTCCAAAAAGCATTCCACAAAATCCTAGTCTCGCAATAATTTTTGAGAAAAAGATCTTTTGAACTTAAATAAATTTGGGATATCTTTCAGTTTTTATTAATCCTTGGAGATTCAATGAAGTCATAATAAAATTTCTGAGAAGTCCTAAACTTAAAAAGGGGTTTAAATTTCTTTAAACCAGTGTTTTCAAAATATATAACATTTTTCCTGAAATTAGAACTTATATTTCCTGGAAGATATTACTCTTGACCTAGAAATATAAAATTTATATTTCCTAGAAATATACAATTTGCCTGGCTGTTTTATCTAATCTTTATTATTCATTGTGGCCTGAATACCTAGAGTATGCTTTGTGTCATTAATAGTGGTTCCACACATTGCTATTTACAATACTCTTTCTTGTACATTCTCTTATTTGATCTAATAACCCTAGGATTTAGGAGTTATTATAATTGCCAATTTACAGGTGAAGAAAATCAATGATGCCAAATAATCTATTTGCTCACATTCACCTCAGTGATGGAGCTGAAAACAGGAGCTGGCTTTAAATATTTTCTCTACAACTTGCTACTAGCTGTTGAACACATTATTTGATGCCACTGAGCCACGTTTTTCTCAGCTATAAATGAAAGATGAAGATAAGGATTCAGATAGCTGACTCTTAATAACTATTAATGAAGGCCAGCAGAGATGATCATTATTATTTCTGTTTTTACACTATCACTTTTAGCATATTCATGAGGACTCTGCAAACTACATCTTAAAGGGAGAAAGATTTGATTTCTATTTTCATAGTCCAATTCATATGTGGCGCCTTCAAAATCTTGGACAATAGTAAGCTACACAGCAGCTTTCATAGCTTTCATAATGTCTTTTGCTTTAACAAACTACTTCTTCATAGTTTTTTCCCTCAGCCTAGAATTTCATTTCATTGCACTTTCATCTAA
>JAQZBX010044290.1:0-21397 GCA_029593785.1 Cabassous unicinctus
CCTTCCCACCACAAGAGCTTTCCTGTTCAGACGGTTTAGGGACTCCCCTTCTGTGGTTCAACACCCTCTCCTCGGCAAGGCACGCACAGCCTTGCAGACCTCCATCCTGCCTCCTGGACCAGCCTCAGATCCTGCTACGGACGCCGCACCTTCTGCCTGCCTGATCCTTCACGCCCAGGAACTCGCCCAGGTGTGGCTCCCTGAGGCCCGCCCGCCGCCCGCCGCCCCGGTGGAGCACAGCGCGAGGCGGCTCTCCGCTGCCCCCTGCTGGCCCACGGGCTGGCCTGCAAGCACAGCTCCGCGCTGATCTTGGGATTTCAGCCCGTGCTTCCCGTGGATTTTACGTGGCACGGGGCTCCCTTGAGGCAGTTCCGCTTAGTGTAAGGTTCTCCCAACTTGAGTCAGAGTCCCCAGAGGTGAGCTGTAATTTTAATAAGAGCTGCAGGTGTCTGCTGTGACCAGGTACATTTAGGAAAGAAGAGAGCCTGTGCTTGGCAGGCAGACGGGGTCCCACCTCCTTCTGCCCCTGCCTGGACCCCCTCATCTCCTCGAGCCTTTCACTTCCTTTCAAAGATGTGATGAGCGATACTTGATTTGGGAGGTCGTGGTGGAGTTTGAGAAAGGGCGTGTTGCCAGTGAACGCGGCTTCCTTTCCCTTTTTATGTGTGCAGGGAAAAGGGCAGAGGTGAGGAGCATGATGCAAAAAAGAACAGAAATGTTAAATGAGCATTTTAAAAGCTCTTGGCAATTTTCCAGGCTTGCTCAGACATTGTCTCCCTCCTTTGTTAACTTGCATATATCCTCCGAAATGGTTCAACTGTTACCCAAAAAGTGCTTTTGTGTCTAAAGTACTTTTGTCTTTACACCAAAGCAGGCCATGTTTGTCGGAATCTGTGCTTGGTGGGAGGGTTGCTGTCCGTGGGTGCTGAGACCTGGAGGGAGAAATTACATAAAATCCCAAAGGAGGACAGGCCCTGCGGGAGGCGCCGAGGCGAGCAGGCCCCCCGGCGACGATCCTGCGTCTGTGTCCACGGCCCTGGCAGCGAGCACCTGGCCTCAGGGAGCTGCTCCCCCTTCGTCCCCACCTCACCGACCAGGTTGGCTCCAAATGGCTCAGGTTAAAGTCTAAGAAAATGTCTTCACTTCCTGTGATGCCACCATCACCCCGGAATGAAAATGGGGACGGCAGAGGCATCGGTGCGCGGAGCCACCCGACGGCAGCTCTGGCTTTCAGTGCCAACATGGCCTTTCCACGCCTCCCGCAGCCCCTGCCGCACGTTCTCTCCCTCCCACCGCAGGGGAGCAGGACCAGCCCCAAGCCCCTCTCCCTTCCCGCCCTCTCCAGCTTTCCCTCCCCTCCTGAAGTAGGATAAGCACGCGCAGTGCGAGTCATTTCTTCCTCAGAAAGGCTGCTTCTCTGCTTTGTCAGTCCCAAGTCACCCAAAGTCACCTCCCAGGGGACGACACAGATGCTCCTGAGCTGGGCTCCTGCCCTAAGCCCCGGCCCTCTCCCTCCTTGGTCCTGGAGCTCTGGGCTGGACAGTGGTTCCGGGAACTCACGCCCTCCTTCCCTCCTTAGGCCTGGGCCCCCCAGCCTTCCCCGGCAGTGCTCCCGGCCCTCTTATCACAGAGCCCTGCCCAGGGCCCCCCAGGGCTGCAGTCAAGGGCCCCCCAGCATAGCAGGCCCCCGCTGCCAGCCAAATCGCCCAAACCGCCTCCATGGACTCTGTACCCTCAGAGCAGGCTGCCTCCCACCGAGAGGCGAGTGCGCATTGCGGCGTAAGAGCGTGTAAATTTTCATTTGTTGCAGAATAAACCTGAGTTCTTACCCAAGGACATTGCTAACATTGCCATATTATTATTATTATCTCTATTGTTATCGTTTCTGAAAGGATTCTACAGTTAGCTCATCTGCAAAACGAGTACAATTTTAATTCCTCAGGAGGTTTTTGATCAGGATGTAAGAAGTAAATTATATATGAATAGTGGCACCTGGCTTATGAGTGCCGGTTATTAGTTACTATTACCACGAGTAGCTGTAGTAGTACTAGGCTGTCAGACGACCATATGTGGTTGGGATCATCAGCTCCACCTTGCGTGTTACAATGAGAACTTCATTAAATATACACACATACACGCACACACACAACTCCACTGGCTTGTGCCTTATTTGTGGACCAAAAGGAATTCGTCTCTGTTTCCTGGGGGCCCCTCACAGAACAAAAGCCTGGCCAAGGCTGTGCGGGTTGGAGGCACCACGGATGCGGACTCACAACTGGCTCGGTCCAGTTCTTCCATCTCCTGGTTGAATCCGAGGCAGGAGAAGTTCTTGGTCGTCTCCAAGCCTCTGGGACGGAGCAGCACGCACAGCCGGCTGACACCTTCCTGCCGTCTCCGCAGGAGCGGCCCACGGGATGTCGCGCAGGCGGTGCTCGCAGGCGTCGTGGCTTTGAGCATCGCCCGCTGTGGTCCTGAGAGCCCGGGGCGCGCGTCTTCCCAGTCAGGCGCGCTCGCCCTTCATGTGGGGTGGGGTGGTGGGGACCAGCCGCCGTTCCCCGGCACCCACAGGAAACCCCGTGCTGGGGACCAGACCTGCTAGCCTGGAGCCCGGGACGATGGTGGCTGTGAGCTGCCGCCCTCTCCGGGGTGCCTGGAGCTGGCACTCAGCCTTCCCCTTTGCCCAGCACAGGTCAGCGCTCACGGGAGACGGCCTGGCTAAATAGCTGGGAGTCCTGGCACCGGCCCACCCCCTCTGCTGTATCTGTCCCCTGGGGAGAGGCAGAAGCATCCCTCAACTAGCCACGCAGGAGAGAGAAGGGTGGCATAGACCTCGCCCGCCATGGGCCGCAGATGGAGACGCGCTGGCCAGGGCGCCCGACACCAGCTAAGGGAGCTGGCCTGGCTCTGTCCCTTCTCCAGGGGAGTCAGCAGACTTCCACCCAGCGCCCGAGGGAGCCGTGCTTTTGTGGGCGACCCCGACATCTGTAAACCATGGAGCAGGTGGGCCCCCAGGCCTGCTGATCCTGCTGGAAGGTTTCCTTATGCTCTTTGCAGCTACCCCCCACATGGGGAGACCCCTCCCCGGAAGTGCTAAGAGGAGCTTCTTTCCCTCAACAGGTAAAAATCCGGAAACACGAGATGTTCAGGGACCTTTCTGATCAGTGGTCCATTCGGGCTGAAAGTCAATGGCCCCGGGAGATGGAGAAGATGCATTGCAGTTGTCGAGCACATCCTAGCAGCCAGGTGCTGTGTGACCTTATCACACGTAGTGTGTCCAACAGGTATATGAGGCCATATGAGATCAGCACCAGTTTCCTTCATTGCACAGGTGAAGAATATGAGGCTCAGGGTGGTGGGGCTTGTGCAGTCACACGGCTGAAATCAGCGCAGTGCCGGCATTTTGGCTATATCCATCTAACTCCAAAGCTCCGGTGTGCCCTGTCATCTGGAATACGTATGGCATTTGTCAGCAGTACAAACTCCTGAGTTGTTTAGGGCCATAGAGGGACTTGCACTCAGACACCTTTGAGATTCGTAGCCCTGCACTGCTGGCCACAGCGGGCACTCTCACCTGTCCAGGCCGCCGTGTCCTCATCTATAACATGGGGGCATGGAGAAAGGCTCAAGGGTTAGGGGCTAGTGGTAGAGCCAAGGGGACGTGACCACTGGCTTCCTGTTTGCTCTCTGGCCCCCAGACACAAGTTGTCTAGCTCAGGAACACCAGGGAAGGGATGCAGTCCTCCTTTTGCCCAGTTTCTACATGCACAAAGTAACAGCTTAATTAGCCCCAGTCCAGAACAGCAGGGTTCAAATTTCAGTCGCGATGGCACCTCAACTGTGAGTAATCGCATGAAGTACAAGGACCCCTGACTCTGGCAGGCGACTTCAAGGTGGTGGGGTACATGCAGAGGCCTTCTACAGCGCCCCCCACACACACACACACACCGAGACTCAGAACTTATGAGAGGAAACTTTTTTGTCACCCACTGGCTCTGTGACCTTAAGCAAATCACTCAACCTCTCTGATGTTCTGTTTGCTTACCTAAAAAATTCAAGGAAGTGATAGTAAAACTTGAGTTTCAAGGCTGCTGTGAATGTCCACGTCCAAACACTGATACAGTTGATTCGCAGTAGTTACATTCCATAAAGTCTCTGCAAGCACCGCGCTGAATGAATAAATACTGAACAATTGCTCCTCAGGGAAGTGCAGGGCTTGGTTTCTGAGAGTCTCTGGTCTGAACATTTTAGTCAACTGCTCAATACATAACCTTGTTTTATGTGTGTTTCTGTTTAAAGACACTTTATTTAATATATATTGATTCATTAACATTGAACTCCGTCAACAGCCCTTAACTCATGCCTGGATGGAGCTTAGCTAACACGCATGATTCCTCTGTAAAGCAGGCATGTCGCAGTCTCACACTCAGGAGCACCAGGCAGGACTTCCAGCGTGATGCTGGGGGGCCAGCTTAAAGAGCAAAATCACCAGCAAAAAGAACAAAAGTGCAAATAGCGTGGCAGTAAATATGCTGCGAGAAAGACGCTTGTTTTCTGTGTGAGAGCTGAAGCAAGAGCGCCCTCTGCCGCGGCCACAGGAAACAGCAGGCAGCTACGGGTCCATTGCATCTGTCCCACGGCTTAGAGCAGGCCCAGACACCCAGGATGTAGCACCCATGCATACTAAATTTTATTTTTTCCAAACGATTTTCAAGGTGATTAATATAACAGGATGCCCTGGCTAAGACGGGATTCTAAAATTTGGGGGAGGAAGCTGTAAGCCGTTTCTACACCCTAACACTGGAGCTAATAGACCATTACAGGTCAGGCTAAACTTTTTTCTAGGAATTTCACCACATGATAATGCAGATGTAAAGAAGTTCTTGTCTCTATGTCTGGGGAAACATCTTAATTCAGCAATATAACCCAAGTAAGTTGTTAGACAAAATGGGAAAGAAAGTGTCCTGCTTAGTAATGGGAATTAATCAGACATAAATTTAGAAGAATTCCTACGGGCTTTGTTGCTTCTCTGCGTGGAATTGGACTGCCAGTGTCCTATAAGTTACCTCTTGCTCATATGGAGTTGTGTGGCTTCTCATGAAAGTGGTTGTGAGTTGTCGCCTTGAGGACCCGGTGGGGGGGGAATCATATTGAGATTCACATCATGCTGGAGGAGCGGCAAGGAAAAAAGCACAATTCTGTGTAATGCTCTTTCAGGCTGAGGAGCAGAGCAGCAAACCAGTTCATGTTCAAGGTCGTAAATCAAGGAATATTTAATCTTCCATCATACACTAGGCTCAACCTTAACCCTAACCCAATGAATCACAGTTGCGGCATAGTCTAAATCTCTTGACATGAGACACAGTGCTCGTAACTACCTGGACCCAGACAATTTTCCCAGCTTTATTCCCCGCACAAGCCATAATTTGTTCCAAATTGCCCCAGCTAGGACTCTGAGCTCTCTTTGTAGCAAACTTCCTGTTGCTGGTTCTTCTAGGAGTGACCCCTCCCCTTCTGTGCTCATGAGGGGTCTTGGAATATAGTTTTCTTTACTCTGAGTGAGTCACAGAGCCTAGACCAGGCTTGGCCATCCCCTGCTCCCTGCCTGCCTTGAAAGGGAAACCAGAGGTGGTCAGCGTGCTGGGCAGTGAGGCGGCAGGCTCGCCCGCAGCCTGCTTTGGAGGCAGCTTTTTCTCTTTCAGGAAGCACAGCCTCCTTTCTGCCTGGCCCCGTCCTTCCATCCTGTGATGCTTCTGCATGAGGGCAACACAGAGGGCGAGACGAGAGGATGGTGGAGCTGCAGAGCCGGACGCCTGCTAGACCAGCTGCTGAAGCAGGCCTGTCCCCTCCCGTCCCGACACTGCTCCTTAGGTGGGCTCAGGATCCGTCCTCTTCCTTAAGCCCTGTTAATTGGATGTTCTGTTGCCAGCAGCTGGACGCATCCAGCATTATGCAAATTCAGGCCTCTACCAGAGCGTGCTAAAGCTCTGTCCACCGATGATGCTGAGTGCACCTGAGCCCTGTGACCCTGGGAGGCAGCAATGGGTAAAAACTCCCCCCAACACTTGTCTTCCAGGAAAGAGCTGCCTGCAAGGGAAAGTCCTTCTCGGATGGCTTAGCTGAGCCCCACAGATGCTCCCTTGTTTGCCTCTGACAAGGCCAGACATAGACTCCAAATTCCCACTCTTTGCCTCATAAATGATTGCCCGAACTGGTTGTCCTTGCTGGCCAATGGGAATAAAGTACCTGTGAGCCAAATTTTGGTTAAGCTTCACTCCTCCCCCCAGGTCTCTAACTGAAGCATTCATTAATTCACAATTAAAGTAGGGTGGTGACTGCACTTTTTTGTAGGTGTCTGTTATCAGGCTATGTGCCCTCCTATTTTTGCTTAATGTGGATTTATTATTACAAATGGTTATTAAATTTTTTAAAACAATTTATTGAAGTATATCATTCATACATGAACATACATAAACTATAAGTGTTCAGTAAACATCGTGAACTTACAACACAAACATGCATAACATCAACGAACATGCATAACAGTGGGCATAACGTACTGGGCTCCCACACATGACCCCCCCACAAACACCCTGCATTGTTGTGAAACATTTAACAAATTATGAAAGAGCATCGTCAGAGTATTACTACCAACTATATAGTCCATATCTTACTCCCCTATACTTTTTTTTTTAAAGGATTTCTTCATTTATTTACTTTTATCCATTTTTACCCCCCCGCCCCCCATTTTTGCTGTTTTCGTGTCCATTCGCTGGGCAACTCTCTGTGTCCGTTTCCTGCCCTCTCTTCTCATCCTTCTCCTCCTGTCTTCACTGATTCGATCCTTGGAGCCTCCAATGTAGGAGAGAGGCGTCCTACCACCTGCGCCACCTTAGTTCCTGTTTTTTTGGCGTGTCTTGTCTCTCCCTTGTGTCACTCTCCTGTTACGTCATCATCTTGATGCATGTCTCGTGGGGCCTGGCGGTGCGCCCGCTCCTAGGGCCTGACAGCGTACCTACACACAGGGCCTGGCGGCTCACCTGCTTGCGGGGCCTGGTGACACACCAGCACACAGGGCCTGATGGCACACCCGCTCACGGGGCCTGGGGTCTCACCCACACGCAGGACCTGGGGGGCTCACCCGCTTGTGGGGCCTGACAGCGCACCCACACATGGGGCCTGGTGGCCTGCACTGTTTCTATATATATATATTTTTTTATTTTTACTGGGAAGTCCCAGGGATCGAACCCAGGGCCCTCCATATGGGAGACAGACGCTCAACCATTTGAGCCACATCCGTCCCCCTCCTATATCTCTTAAGGTTGACCAAAGATACCTAGAGTTACAGTCATTTCCCACACAGGATGGTCATATAATAATTCAGGCTTAGTTTATCACCAGCATTCTAAAAACCAGACCTAGGGAGAAAAACTAGGTCTGGGGACACATGCATGGTTTCTAATACAGCGAATGCTTAGCCTACCCTGATCATCACAAAATCAGGACAGAGAGAATATTCACATTAAATTTTATCAAATATTTTTATTCTTCTATTGAAACAATCTGTGATTTTTCTTCTTGATTCTCTGAGCTTATTAATTACATTGATCCTGGGATAAATCCCAATGGGTCGTATTTGATATATTGCTAGATTCATTTTGCTCATATGTTGTATTTTGCATCTTTCTTCATGGGGGATCTTGGAATATAGTTCTTTACTCTGGATGTCTTTCTAAGTGTCCATTATTAGGGTTATGCTGGCTTCATTAAATTAGTTGGGGAATAATCCCTCCTGATCTATTTTTTTAAAGATCTTTTAAATGATTGGTATTATTTATTTCTTACATGTTTCATATTATTCGCCAGGGAAGCCATCTGAGCCTGGATTTTTCTTTATGGGAGTTTTTTTAAATTAAAAACTTCTATTTTTAATGGGTATATGCAGATTTCTTTCTTTTTTGTCAATTTTGAAAAGTTGTTTTAAAAGATTTTTGTAAAATTTATTGGTATAAAGTTGTTAATAATGTCCCCTTAGTATCATTTCTTTCTAATATTGGTATTTGATACTTGGAATCTCTCTCTAAGCATTGATTTAACTGTATTCCAATATTTTGATATGTTGATTTTTCATCATCAATTATATAAAAGGATTTTTCTAATTTTCTGTAGATTTCTTCTTTGACCCAGGGGTTATTTAGAAGTATGTTGCATAATTTTCAAATAATTGGGACTTTTCGAGATATATTTTATTTCAAATTAGTTTTACTCTAATCAGCAACAGACTCTGATTGTTTTT
Source organism: Cabassous unicinctus (assembly GCA_029593785.1). Taxonomy (NCBI): domain Eukaryota; kingdom Metazoa; phylum Chordata; class Mammalia; order Cingulata; family Chlamyphoridae; genus Cabassous; species Cabassous unicinctus. The sequence continues at coordinate 8,294 of JAQZBX010044290.1, forward strand.
GAACTCCTTTTTGTGGGCCAGCATTTGGTCTGTTTTGGTGAATGATCCATGTGAATTTGAAAGGAAGTTTCATTCTGCATTAGTTGCACACAGGGTTTTATATTATGAAATGGGTCAAAATCATTGGTAACGTTGTTCAGATCTTTTCTATTCTGATTCATTTTGTCCCATCAGTTACTTAGATATAAGGGAAGGGTATTAAACCCTAGTTATGATTATAAATTCGCCTATTTTCCCCTTTAGTTCTGCGAATTTACTTCAGTTGAAGCTCGGTTGTTGGGTGCATATACATTTTGAAATTTTATGTCCTCAGGTTGAATTGAGCTTTTTTAAAATTATGAACTATCCTTCTTCATCTCTGGTAATAGTCCTTATCTTGAAGTCTACTTCATATCTCACATCTCTATAGCCCGCCGTCTTTCTTGTGCTTAGTAATTGCATGGCATATCTTTTTCCATCCTTTTACTTTCAGTCTATGTCTTTAGTTTGAAATTGTGTTATTTTAAGCAACATCTAGTTGGTGCTTGTTTTCCTCTTGAGTCAAATCGTCTTAGCATTATTTTGTATGTTTAGCTGTTTACACTAAATGTCATAGTTGCTATGTTTACATTTAAGTCCTCCATTTTAGCATTTGTTTTCTACTTAATCCACTTGGGTACTTGTTTTCTATTGCTCTCATCTGTTCCTTCTATTTTAGTTTTGACTATATTTTGCTATCATTTTCTATCTCTTTATGTACTTTTAAATTATATGTATTATATTATTTTTAGTTGTTGCTTTAGAGATTATAACAGGAATATTTAAATATCACAAATAATATTTTAATTCTTCACAAAAATGTAAAAATCTCACAAAAGTATACTTCCATTTACCTCTTTCCTGAACTTTGGGCTCTGTATTTCACTTCTAGATTTTGTAAACCCCAAAATACCTTTATCTTATTTTTGTTTTATTCAGTCAATATAGTTTAAAGAAAAATACATGATAAGAAGTTTTACATGTTTATCTACATATTTGCAATATCTGATGCACTTTCATTTTTCCATATAGATCTGTATCATTTTTCTATCAGGTGTCTTTTCTTTTTACTTTTCCCACTTGATCCTTTCTAGTATGTATCTTAAGTATTTTTAAGTTCCTATCTGCTCATTTCAACCTCCGGGATATCTCTCAGTCTTCTATTCAATGCTGTGTCACCTGGCTTTGGGTGATTTGTTTCTTTACATTTTTTAAAATTTTTTATTATGTGGCAGACATTTTATGCAAGCAAATAGCACCAAAGAAAATAATATTGACCCTCGTAAAAGCTCTTGGGGTCTGACTACTGGTGAGACTCCAAAGACCTCGTTATGCTCTGCTCCCCACCAGCCAGTTTCCTGAGTCAAGAAACAGCTCGCTCTGATTCACAACAGCCACCGACTTTTTGGGTGTCTCTCTCTCTGTTTATAAACCATCATTCCTCTGTCTTCTTCTCTTTGGAATATTTGTCTCCACCCAGCTTCCAGCCTTCAGCTGGCTGCTACTTTATCCTCAGTGTCGGCTTTGTGTGCCTGGGGGTACACTTTCTCCTCTCTCCTGCCCCACCTCCAGACTCTGGAGGACATCTGTGCTGCATTCTTGGCAGGCCACTGTGGGATCTTTTCTCACCTTCCCTGTCCTGCCTCCATCCATCAGTGGGCATTTGCACTCAGAAAAGACTACATCAAACTCTCAAAGCTTCTTACCCACACCTGACCATGCCACCATGGTTAAAGGCCTTTGGAAAAAAAGTTAGCAGATGGTTGCAATCAGGTTTGTGATGTAGACACCCAAGAATTCTAATCCATCCAACCAGCTCACACGTGGCCATTAAATACCCATTAAAAGGTGTGCTGGTTTCTCCTTACCCCTTTCATTCCATCATCTGCCGTGCCCTCAGGGATGAAATCATGTGTAGGGTTCTTCCCTTCCAGTTCATCAATTTCTGGCATTTATTTCATTCTAGTTTCTCTGCATCCTTAAAATTCTGATTTTTAAAAATTATGGTCATGTTATTCAGGTTGTTCTTGGTTTTTAGGGTTGAAGAAACAATCTCTTGAGACTTAGACTTTTTATACCCTAACTGGAAGCACATGTTCTCAGAATGGTCAACTCATCTTCCTTTTGTTCCTTCCCTTAATCTCTGAAACCTGTGTGGTCCTGTGTACTCGTTGGTCAGTTTGATGTAATTATGAATTCTAAAAATATAATTGGATCATGCTTGTAAACTGATCTGTTAATCTGGGCATGATTGAGTGATGATTAGGGTGTTGACTGGGCCACATCAGTAGGGTGTTGAGCTCCACCCCTTGGTGGGTGGGGAATCAACATAAAAGGCAAGGCAAAGGACAGAGTTGAAGTAGTCTTTTGAGAAGCAGTTTTGATGTTGGAAAGAAGGCCCCAGGAGAAGAGAAGCGAGCCGTTCGCCTGATCATCTACAGCTGACCTTGTGGAGGAAACAGGAGCTAAGCCTGGAGAGAAACACAGCCCCAGGAAGAGAGGAACCCCAGAAGCCTGAACCCTGGCAAATGCCGGCAGCTGTCTTGCTCTAACACGTGGCAATGGACTTTGGTGAGGGAAGAAACTTAACGCTTTATGGCCTGGTATCTGTGGACTTCTACCCCGAATAAATACCCTTTATAAAGACCAACCCATTTTTGGTATTTCACATTAGCACCCCTTTGGCTGACTAATACATCCTGTATGTAGCCTATAAGGCAGAAAATTATCTTTGGTTACACTTTCAGACATTTAGGAAATGGATAATCTGGGTTTATCATATAGGACTTGTTTCCATGAGTCACATGGAATGGTAAAGCTGGACAGACCTTGAGAGGTGAGCAAGACTAACCCCCACCCTATATTTCAGAGCAGGGGTTCTTAAGGGGTCCGCGAGCTTGAATTGAAATTCAAAAAAACATTATTCTTGTGGGGGCGTGTTGGTGCAGGTGTGATATATTTATTAAATAACACAGTGTAGTGTGGCCTTAGTAAAGGGTCCGTGGTTTTCACCTGATTGGCAAAGGGATCTGTGGAACAAAAAAGGTTAAGAACCCCTGTTTTAGAAGGTGGAAATCTCACTCCAAGAGGGACAGATTACTAGCCCAAGGTCACTCAGTAACTTAGTTACAGAGTTGGAGCCCCAGCTTACCATCCACTTATCTTTCTGCTTCTTAAAATATCTGTCTCTTGGAGCTTCTGTTCCTTCATTGATAAAATAAGGAAGTTGAATTAGATAAACGGCTCTCCCTTCCAGCATCATGATTCTATTTTTCCCCTTTCATTGTGCCTGCTGAAGCTTTCAAGGATGACAAGGGCATGATTCACGTTACATCATCGGGAGACCTTTTCAATTGATGCTTAAAGACTTGTCAGACCATGTCTAGATCACAATTCTGGGAAAAATATAGCCTATTGTTAAAAAAGAAAAACCGTCTTTATTCTGACAATATCTAGATGTATTCACATAAAGAATTCATTAGGTACTCTCAAGGATAATAAAAACACTAACATTTCCTTGTTATCACGCTCCCAAAGACGACCACTGTTAAAGGTTTTATATCTGTATATCTCACAAATGTTATGGGCTGACATCTTACCTATGTATGCTTACCGATGTCTTGCTGTGTGCTAGAATGCTCTGCTAAGAACCAGGGTACTATTACTGGGGTACAGCAGTGGACAAGACAGAAAAGGGCTGTGCCCTCATGACCTTACATTCCAGTGATGGAGAGAGGGAAATATGCAAAACAGCCAGCAGCAGTATTCACAGGTAGATTTGACAGAGCCACTGGAAAGACACTGACTCTAGAGAGCGCGACTGGAGAACGTCTCTCCCGGAAATTGCCATTTGACTTAAACTATAAATAATACAAAAGAATCAGGGATCTTAAAACATAAGCTAAGAGTGAGCTGGGGGAAATGAGCAAATGGCCCGATAAAGGACTGCATTTAGTGAGTCCCTTACCAGGAAGTAGACCAGGGTGGCTTGATGGGAAGCAGGGGAAGGGTGGGAGGAGATGCAGCAGAGAGGAAGGGGGAGCAGTGCCTGCAGAGCCTTGGCGGATGAGCTGGGATACTATTCTGAGTCAGTACAAAGTTACTGCAAGGTTTTAAAGTAAGGATTTCTGAGTCTAATTCATAATTTAAAATGTATTTAAATATAGACATACATATATAATGTATGCTTAAACTAAAAATAGGTAATATATACCCATATGTAAAATATTTCACTAAGGATATAATCCCTTATTGTTTTAGAAGAATGGGATTTTTCTATATATAATGTTGTGCTGCTTACATTTTTCACTTATCATGTCTAGAACATCTTCTCTTGCCGTCAGCTAAAGATCTCACACAATTTGGTCAACAACATTGTGTAGTTTTAATCATCTTCCTTTGAAGGTAAATGTTAATTTAAATGATGATCATAATTGTGTATGTTCAGTTTGCTTGTTTAATTGATTAATTATTCATTGACTCATTCACTTATCCAACAAACATTTTTGAGCCTCCACAATGCATTAGGCCCTATACTAGGCATTCATAGAAATATGATTAAGTCAGAAAGTCAAATATCCTCGTCCTTAAGAGCCAGTAGTCTGGAAAAGAAGATCAGATTGTGTGTGAACCAGTCTGATGGTGTTTTATGAGGACTGGAGGGAAGTTTGCACAGAGTAAGACAGGAGCACAATGTGGGGAGGAATCAATCCATGGAGGCTGGGAATCAGCAAAGCTTGCACAGAGTAGCTGACACCCGGGAAGAATTTAAGAGACAAGTGGGGGAGCCCAGCTGGCCAAGGGCAGCGCATCTGCAGCGAGGTAAAGAGGAAAAGCACCAGGTGGGCTGTAGACCTGCATGGGGCGGTCATTGGAGGCTGGTGAGGAGGAGAATGCGTCGCCCTGGGGGACAGGACACCTGGGCTCCTGACTCCCTTCTTCCTTTACCTCTCCATGGCCCCTTAGGTAGGTCCCACCCTCTCTGTGCCTCAGTCTCCGTGTCGCAATGATGTCCTTGGGCTCTGGCATCTTGTGACTGTAAGTTTAAAATCTAACATAAGCAAGAACATTGTGGGAAGAAAAAATGTTCATGTTGACCTCTACTGAGCTCTGAAATGCAGCCAATCTTTTTTCCCAGCAGACAATAGTGAAACAATTAATGAAATGAGAAATGCTGATCTCAGAGAGGGCATCTTCAACAAAATAAGAGGAATAATTGAATAATACTGTAGTTATAGATTCAAAGGAACAAGGAGGGAATTTCCTCCAACCGCCTTTGATAATCTGATAATCCTCCGGAGCTCCACCTCGTGGTCATTTAGGTTTGGCTTGACCACCTCCTATGAAGGACACTCACCACCTACAGGAAAAGCACCTTCTCTCTCGGATAGCCAAAATCATCCCCACTATACCACAGAAGGGTCTCTGTTCTAGACCCTTTGCTTGCCACACCCTTATGCTGGAAGCTTGTCTGGTGACAGTCCCTGTACTTCAGTGGTCATGTTCCCTGCGGGGTGATTTCTATGACCTGAACCCCAGCAGCCTGGGCCAGGCAAGGGCTCTTCCCGGGCACTCTAGCTGTAGGCTGGCGCACTCCTGTGGCGCATCCTCCTGCAAGAGCAAACAAGAGTGGAGATGAGCTGAAACAAAGCCCTCCCTTGGGGAATTCAGATGGAGAGCACAGTCAGCTCAAGATAGGAGCAGAGGAAAAGGGCTCTCTGTCCAGGATGCTGTGTTTCCCCTTCCAATATCCAGTCCACTCTGATGTTGCAATTTGGGCTTGGTTTGCAATTCCACCCTAAGCTACAGGGGTGTTTGACCCCCAGAGAGCAAGTCCATCTTCCTTGCTTCTGTCGGTTAGCCTAAGCCAAGAAGTGCAGGATATTCTTCTAGCCACAGCAAGTGGTTTACAAACTCAGAATTTTGCAAGGAATGCTGAGAAACAGTCCCTTCTCTTCTTTATATGGACTCTTTGGTCTGCATATACGAGGTTTCAAACCACTGCCGTTGTTTCCCTATCATGACAGAAGGCAGTAGAGACGGCCAGAGTAAAGGGAATGGCAGAGAAACTGCCTGGGAGGTCTATCAAAGTCACTCTGAATCCCACCGTCTTGTGTTGTCTAAGCCACTTTGAATTGGGATTTCCAGTATTTGTAAACAGATGTATCAAAAATAAATGTAGGGTGTATTGCTCCATCACAGTCAGAGCTCAGCATCCCTGACTTCTTGCTTCTTGGGGCTCGATGACTTGAACTAGATCTGTGGTAGCCCTTAGGGCTACCTCTGGTCCTTAGCATTCTGAACCTATGTGGTCTGCACATCTTTCATTCTCCAGCTTGTGTTTGTCCCACACATTTCTATTTACCTTATTTCACAACATATATCCAATAATTTCTCCCATCCCTAGTCCTGCTTAAAAACTTTTATTAGATTCTAGTTGATTTTAGGACACAAAGAAAATCCTTTCTTTGGTCAGTAAAGCCCTGCCCAGCCCGTCCAAGAGGCTCACTCTCCACTCTTCTTGACCTACACTAGCTCCTTCTAGAGCCCGATTGCTCTGGCCCACTGCCACCTGACCCCATCCCTAACACATCAGTCGCCACATCACCAGCTGCTGGGCGGCTGCATGGTGCTCCTGGTGAGCGTGTCTTAAGAGTCCTGTGCTTGCAGACACCAGCACTGCTTTTGCTCACCATTGTCTTCTCCCGTCATTGACACAGAAGGGTGGGCAGGAAATGCGGAACAATGAATAAATAGGCGAGTGGCTCCCTCATTAACTGTAGGGGCCAGTTCTGCAAGTAGCCCTTTCCAGCCATCTATCCTGTGCCATAGAACCCCAGAACCACGAAATCAAATTTGGATGTTCGTCAAGATGCTACATGCCATCGGAGAGTGGGAAAAGGCTCCCCTGCTCGATGCCTTGAGACTTGGCAAGTCGTGGAATCACTATTATCTGTTCCACCAGATTTAGGGAAAGATGGTGCTTGGCACAACCAGTGTGTCTAATTGATTTCAAGGGTAGGGAGTGGCGTTTATGAAACGCATTGCCAAGCTCTTGAAAAAATATTTCTATATCTATGTATGTTGACATCAGGAAGTCTAATGTGCTTCCCAGGGTAGCATTTACCACCTGCCTGCCCAGGGCAGGTTGTGCTGAGATGCAGGTTGTGATAGCCCCATCACTGAGCTGTGTAGCCGAAATCCTGGCTCGGCACCCCCGCTCCACCACTTGGGTTCATAGGTTCTCATTCCTTTCTCGTCTTTTGTAGATATGGATTTGGAAAGGGGCATGGCTGATTGGCTCAGTGGTTAGCATCCTTTCCAAGTCACTGTGGGAAGGGTTGCTCTCCTTTCTAATATGAAGCAATGCAATGAATGTTTTGGCGAGTTCCTTCCCCAAGGACAAGCCCTGTACTAGGAACTGGGGAGGGTCAAGTGATGACTAAGACTTCAGCACTGCCTTCTAGAGGTAACTGTCTGAAACAGAGGAAGATGCATATATGTGCAATAGGAATCTGGGTGGTCTGGAACCCACTATGGTTTCAGACCCAAAGCAATGGAGAGCCATACTTCCAGAACTTTGCTTCTTTGGTATTTTTTTTTTCCAAAGTGCTTTCACACGTCTTATCTTACTTTATCCAGAGACAACTCTATGAGGATGGGCTCTGTAATTCTCATTTTAACAAAGAGAAACAGCACTCAAAAACCACTCTGCATCTCTTCTGGAAGCTGGTCCTCTTATTCAGATTCCTTGTCTTTGCAGCAGTTATGCTCAGAGCAATTTCGTTTTTCTTCTGGTCTTTTTAATTTCTATGTCCATATTTATTACAATTATATACCTATGCACATTTTTATTGATATTGGAATCCTAGTACACATACCTTTTTTCATTTTTTAACTTTATTATAAAGGAGTTTTAGATTACAGAAAACTTATATTGAAAATATAGGGGATTCCCTATACTCCCCTCTCGCCCACTCACATTTTCTATTAACATCTTTCTTTAGTGTGGTACAATTGTTACAACTGATGAACAAATATTGAAGCACTGCTATTCACCATGGTCAAAAATACAGAACGCTTCATGAATTTGTGTGTCATCCTTGCACAGAGGCCATGCTAATCTCTGTATCGTTCCAATTTTAGTACATGTGCTGCCAAAGCGAGCACCCAAAGCAGTTTAAAGTATGAAAGAACTTTCACATGTGCCATCTAACAGACGCCACAGAAGGATAGTGCAAGGAATGATAATTATCCTTGTTTCATCTCTGCAAAACCGAGGCCCAGAAATGAGAACAGCTCACAACTCGGCAGTGGCAGAGCAGGGGGAGCACTTCCTGGTTGCTCCGCATTGCCTCTTCCCAACGCCAGCCCCCCAATCTGCTGCACTGCTTAATGATGAGAGCAACACATCAGGACCAAATCCCTAAGATGTCCTCAACCTGATCTTCCAGAGCCTCTCAGCTTCTTCAGCCTTGCGAATGCTGGAAACTCTCTTTTCCTTGCCATCCATGAGGTGCCCTCTTCCCTTTCTCCTCTTTCCCCTCAGACGACTTTCTCACCTTGTTTAGTTTCCTGCATATCCTCTTCTAGCTCATTCAAAATGGGTGTTCTCAGCTCCTGCCCTCGCCAACCTCCGCGTTTGATCTCTCCTCATGATATCTCATTCTTTCTCACGATTTTGTCTTCTTTCATCATTGGGCTCTGTCTCCAGATTCTTCCCCTCTTGTGATCTCCAGTCGGGTGTCTCCATATGACTTCTGAATTGACGGCTGGGTGTCCCACAGTCATGTCAAACTCAAAAGCATCGATCTCTTCTAGACTTGTCTCAGCTATGGACTTTATTTGAGGGTATAGAAGTTGCAGGTGCAGAAAGTTGAATTGATGGTATTCCTCATTTCATGACACCCATCGTCATCATCATAAGTCCATTCAAGGACTCTTTTGTTTTGTTTTGTCTTAAGTCCTCCACCCTATTGCGTGATTATTTTCCTCCCCTCCCGAAAGGTAACTACTAAAATGTGTTTGAGATGGTCTTTGTGTTTGTGGGTGTCTGCATCAGTCAGTATTCCCCAGAGAAACAGAACCAACAGGATGTGTGTGTGTGTGTGTGCATAAAGAATTATGAGAAGGAATTGTATCCTGCCGTTGCAGAGGCTGGCAAGTCTGAATTCCAGAGGGCAGGCCACAGGCTAGAACCTGGGAAGGATGATGTTGGAGCCTTGGGTTCACATTCCTTAGGGGTTGCTGACAGGCTGGAAATTCTGGTAAGACTTGATGTTGAAGTCTTGAGGCAGAATGTCTTCTAACCTCTGCAAGCCTCAGTTCTTGCTATTGAGACTCCAGCTGATTGCACGAGGCCCATCCACACTGCAGAGGGTGAGCTGCCTCACGGAAGGGCTACTGGTCGGAGGTCCTAACCCCGTCCACGAAAGACCAGCACAGTAACAATTAGGCCAGCATTTGACCAAACCGCTGGAAACTAAAACCCAGCCAAGCTGACACAGAAAACTAACCCTCATAGTATCTTTGTAAAATCTGTAATGTTGCTTCCTGTGTCTGCATTTTAAATTTACATAAACGACGTATTATTTATCTTGGGACTCTTTTTTTCTGCCAGACTTTTTGGTGTGGGTTCACTCTGTTTGCTGCTCCTAGCGGCTGCCACACACCCTCGTCTCCCCCAGGGATGGGCACCTGGGCTCTTATAACAGCTGCTGCCATCAGCAAAGCTGCAACACACCTCCTGTGTGTTGCCCATAAAGCTAGGTCACTGGCTCTGCTCCTTCCCTTAGACCTGTCTGTCCTCCAGCAGGGCTGTGCCCATCTAGCCGAGCCAGACCCCCGGCTGTTCCTGAGCGGCCCCCTTTCCACACATCCCTCCAATATTTTGGATTATACTTTTGTCAAGGCATGAACTCATACCTATTATTGTTTAAATCAGCATTATTCAAATCACCGAGTTTGAGTATTTTTAATTGCTAGTAATTTTGGCTCTCTCATCTGTCAGTAAGCTGTTTATATCCTTGGTCCATATTTCTGCACCATTTAGTGTCTTTCATTTTATTTTCAGAAGTTTTATTTTGTTACAGATATAAATCATGCACCAGTTTCCGAAACTGTAAGAATCTTCTCCTGGCCTGGCATGAATTTAATTTCTATGATTTTATTTGAAAAGGAATCGTTATTTTTTGATGTTGTAAAAATAGTGCCTGTTCCCACTGCAGGTTGTGCTTTCTGTTGTGCCTCCTCTGTCACTCGCTGTCTTGGTAGACTGTCCCAACATGTGCTGTGCTGTCTTAACCTGCCACAGGGCTGCGGATGCAAAGTATCAGGAATGGGCTGGCTTTTATAATGGGGGTTTCATTTAGGATAAAAGCTTACAGTTCTGAGGCCATGAGATGTCCACATCAAAACACCATCAGAGATGCTTTCTCACCAGAGTCAGCTACTGGTGATCCTGGTGTCCTGTCACGTGGTAAAGATGGCCACCGATCTCTGCTGAGGTCCCTGCCGCCCCCTCTAGAATCCACTGCCTCCCAGAGCTCAGCTGTGGGCAACCAGGCATAGGGCTCGTCTCCTCAGCCTGGAGCTGCTCTGTGGGCCCAGCCCCTTGGGGGCTTCGTGCTTAAGCTTTGGCTGTTAGAGATCCTCGAGTTCTCTCTCACATGGCAGGGTCAAAATGGCAGCCTCCTTTCTCTGTGTGTGTGTGTCTCTCTGTGTCTCCGTTTATAGAAAGCTCCAGTAAGAGGGCAGAGACCCAACTTGAGTCATGCCTCATTGATGTAGTCCAGTCAAAAGGGCCCCACACCCACAGGAATGGATTAATTCAAGAACATAATATTTTTCTTTTGGGTATTTGTGAAATAACTTCAAACGTTACACATACCATCTATAGCCATTTGGCAATTTGATGTAATTATGAATTCCAAAAATATAATTGGATCATGCTTGTAAACTGATCTGTTAATCTGGGCATGATTAAGTTATGATTAGGGCATTGACTGGGCCACCTCAGTAGGGTGTTGAGCTCCACCCCTTGGTGGATGGGGGAATCGAATATAAAAGGCAAGGCAAAGGACAGAGGGAGCAGTTTTTGAGAAGCAGTTTTGATGTTGGAGTTTTGATGTTGGAGAGAAGGCCCCAGGAGAAGAGAAGTGAGCCATTTGCCTGATAGTCTACAGCTGACCTTGTGGAGGAACCAGAGGAGCTAAGCCCGGAGAGAAACGCAGCCCCGGGAAGAGAGGAACCCCAGAAGCCTGAACCCTGGCAAACGCCGGCAGCTGTCTTGCTCTAACACGTGACAATGGACTTTGGTGAGAGAAGAAACGTAATGCTTTATGGCCTGGTATCTGTGGACTTCTACCCCAAATAAATACCCTTTGTAAAGACCAACCCATTTTTGGTATTTCACATTAGCACCCCTTTGGCTGACTAATACACCATCCAAGACAAAACCCACCATCACCCCGGCTACTCTTGCTCCCTCTTTGCCAACTTTCAACCACCAACCCTACCTACTCTATGGTCTGCCTGTGACCAAATCCATCTCCTCCCATTCCCCCGTCGCTCCTGAGTGGGCCCCTCAGTTCTCACCTGGACTGTCTAATGCAGCCTCCTCCTCACTGCTCTCCCTGCCTCCAGTGTCCAGCCCCTCTTACTCCAAGCTCCAAACTGCTGCCTGAATGATCATTTCTGACACCCAGGCCAACTCTGCCCTACTTCTGCCTAAAAGCCTTAAGCAGATCTCATTGGCTCAAGCAGTTTCCCATAACATGGCTGAATATCAAAATCATCAGATGAGGCTGTTTTTAAAAAATCAGAATTCCTAGATCCCAACCCAGAATCACAGAATGAGACTATCTGAGGGTAGGACATACTTTAAGTAGCTTATTTACATGCAGAATAAACTGTCTTTCCACTGCACTCCATACCTTCTATGTGGTATTTTAAACACTCGAATCCTGCAAATGGCATGCCTCACCCTCAAGGAAGCAGCACTTGGCTGCCTCGCTAGCATCTTCTACCACACCTAGCCTCAAGGGCCATTTACGTGAGGCTGGAATACTTGTTCTTGCATGTAGTCAACTATTTCTTGCTCCCCTGCCTTTACAAGTTGTGTGCATCTGCTTGCTAATTTCCCCTTGCTGTCAACTTTATTTATTCCCTCTCGGTTTTGCTCAGCTGGCAGGAAGCCTTTCCTCTGGCTACTTACACTCTGGCTCATATTGCCCTTTCTTCGTGTCCCAATTTCATATCCTGCCACCACCTGCTCTGACCCTCAAACTTTCCACTTTTCTTTTTAATGATCTGCTTTTTAATGTGTCTTTCTGTTTCACCAAACTAATATCTTTGAGACAGAGGTGGTGTTAATTATTGTTGTATCTGGGAAAATAAGGTTTTAGAGTTTTAGAGCTGGAAGGGAGATGAAGTCTGATGAATAACTGTCTTAGGACTATGTAAAGAATTGTGTACATGAACATGGCCAATTCCTAGTGGTGTGTATTAGTCAGCCAAAGGGGTGCTCATGCATAGTACCAGAAATCTGTTGGCTTTTATAAAGGGTATTTTTGGGGACAAAAGCTTACAGTTACCAGGCCCTAAAGAGTCCAACTCAAGGCTGCTTTCTCACCAAAGTCAGTTGCCACTTGTTGAAGCAAGATGGCGGCCATCTCTGCGAGGGTTCAGCCTTCTCTCTCAGCTACAGGCTGGCACAGGGCTTGTTTCTTTCCAGGCCTTCTCAGCTGCTCAGCTGCTCAGCTGCTCTGGTCTCTTCATAAAGTCAGCTGTAAACTATCGGGCAAATGGCTCATCTCTCTTCCCTGGGCCTTTAGCTGTTTGAGCCTTCTCCTCTCTGTCACATGGCAGGACTGAAATGGCCAAGTTCTCTCCTCTTCTGTGTCTTCCTCTCTGTGCCATCTTGAGTGAGTGTCCATTTATATAGGCCCATCAAGGGGGCGAGGACGCAACCTGAGTTACACCCTACTGATGTGGTCAAATCAAAGCCCTAATCTTAACATAATTTAATCAAAGACATCTCAGCTGAATCTAATACAATCAAAGGGCATCACACCCAGAGGAACAGAC
>JAQZBX010044291.1:0-21402 GCA_029593785.1 Cabassous unicinctus
TCAAAGAAATAATGACAGAAAACTTCCCAAATGTAGCAAAAGAAGTTAATATGAATGTGCCATAAGCCCAGAGAAAACCAAACAGTATAAAATTCAAGAGCAATACACACAGACACATACTGGTATAATTGTCTAATGGAAAGACAAGAATTCTGAAAGATGCACAAGAAAAAGCAACAAGTGATTTACAAGTGAGTACCAATTAAATTCACTCCCAATTTCTCATCAGAAACCATGGAGGCAAGAAGGCAGTGAGTTAAAATACATAAAGGACTCAGAGAAAACAATTACCAACCAAGAATTTTATGTCCATCAAGACTCTTTTCAAAAATTAGGGGAAGATTAAGATATTCCCAGATAAACAAAAGCTAAGGGAATTCATGACCACAAGACCTGCCTGCCATACAAGAAATGCCAAAGGGAGTTCTTCACACTGAAAGGAAAGGACACTAAACAATGGTTCAAAGCACCATAAAGAAATAAAGAATACCAGTAAAGCTAATCATGTGGGTAATTATAAATCCCAGTAGTATTGTATTGTGCTTTTTGGTATGTACCACCACTTCTTATTTCTTACAGGTGCTAAAATGCAAATACATAAAAAGTAATGATAAACCTATGGTTTTGGACATAAAATGTACAAAAATATAACTTGTAACAAGGACAAAAAAGATGGGGGTATGGAGAGGTATAGGAACAGTGCATATATATGCTATTGAAGTCAAGTTGGTATCAAATTAAATATGATTGTTAAATATTTAGGATGCTAAATTTTAACCCCATCATAACAAAGAAAATATATTAAAATATACCCAAAAAGAAATGAGAAATGAGACACACTATGGTACAATACAAAATATCAAATAAATATGAAAGAAGGAATTAATGGAAGAATTGATAGACAAAAAGAGTATAAGACTTAAAAAGACTGAACAGCAAAATGACAGAAGAAAGCCCTGCGTTATCAGTAGTTACATTAATAATGTAGGTTGATTAAACTCTCAAGTCAAAAGGCAGAGATTGGCAAAATGGATAAAAAAGCAAGGCTCACCTATATGCTGTCTATAAGAGACTCACCTTAAATTCAAAGACGTAAGTAGGCTGAAAGAGATACGATGAAAAAATTTATACCACACAATTAGTAACCAAAAGAGAGATAGGGTAGCTATACTAATATAAGATAAAATAGACTTTAAGTGAAAAACTGTTACAAGGGGCCAAAACAGTAACTATATAGTGATAAAGGAGTCAATTCAACTAGAAGATGTAACTGTTTTAAATATCTATATACCTAATAGCAGAGCTCTAAAATATATGAAGCAAATAAAGCCAGATTTGAAGGGAGAAATGGACAATTCTACAATAGTAATAAGAGACTTTAATACACCACTTTCAATAATGGACAGAACAGGGAAACGGATGTGGCTCAAGCAATTGAGCTCTTGCCTACCACATGGGAGGCCCCAGGTTCGGTTCCTGGTGCCTACTAAAGAAGACAAGCAAGACAGCGAGGTGACGCGACCGTCAGGTGTGGTGAGCTGACACAACAAGATGACGCAACAAGAGACACGAGGAAAAAATAATGAGAGACACAACAAAGCAGGGAGCGGAGGTGGCCCAGGTGATTAGGCACCTCCCTCCCACATCAGAGGTCCAAGGTTCAGTTCCCAGTGCTCTTGAAAAGAAGACCAGCACACAACAAACAGACACAGCAAATGCAAACAACGAGGGGGTGGGGAAAAATAAATAAAAGAAATCTTTAAAATAATAATAATAATAATGGACAGAACATTTAGACAGAAAATCAATAAGGAAGTAGAAGTCGTGAATGATCCTCTAAGCCAACTGGACCTAGCAAACACATATAGAACACTTCATCGAACAGCAACAAAATATATATTCTTCTCAAGTACACATGGATTATTCTCTGAGATAGACCATATCTTAGACCACAAAAAAAGTCTTAATAAACTCAAAACACTGTAATCACAGATTGTATCTTCTCCAACAACCTGCAATGAAGCTAGAAATCAATAACAGAGGAAAACATGGAAAATTCGCAAATATGTGAAAATTAAACAAAATACTCTAAAACAAACAGTGGGTTAAAGAAAAAATCACGAGGAAAACTAGGAAATATCTTGAGGCAAATGAAAATGAAAACAAAACATTCCAAAACTCATGGAATGCAGCAAAGGTAGTGCTGAGGGGGAAATTTATAGCTCTAAATGCTCACATTAGGGGAAGCGGGTGTGGCTCAGTGGATAGAGCCCCCGTTTACCATATGGGAGGCCCAGGTTCGCGTCCCGAGGCCTCCTTGTGAGGGCACACCGGCCTGAGCCGTGCGGTGGGCTGATGCAGCAACCTCACAGCAGGAAGCGGGTGTGGCGCAATGGATAGAGCACCTGTTTACCATATGAGAGGCCCCGGGTTGGCTTCCTGGCGCCTCCTTGTGAGGGCAGGCCGGCTCACGCGGCACCGTGGGCTGATGTGGCAACACCTCACAGCAAGGGGGAGATAAGCAGACACAGAGAAGACACGCAGTGAATGGACACAGCAGCACAAGCAGCAAGGGGGGGGATAAATAAATAAAATAAATAAATCTTTAAAAATAAATAAATAAATAAATGCTCACATTAAACCAAGAAAAAACACAAATCATATACCTAACCTCATAACTGGAAGAACAAGAAAAAGAAGAACAAACTAAATCCAAAGGGAGCAGAAGGAAGGAAATAACAAACATTAGAACAGAGACAAATGAAAAAAAAAAAGAGAGAATCAACAAAAAAGAAAACTTGTTTCTTTGAAAAGATTGATAAAATGAGCAAACCTTTAGCTAGACTGACAGAGAGGATAAAAAGAACTAAAATCAGAAGTGAAATTTGGGATCTTACCACCAACCACACAGAAATAAAAGGACTAAAATAGGGTATTATGAAAAACTGTATGCCAACAAATTAGATAACCTAGATGAAATGAACAAATTCCTACAACACACAAACTACCTACACTTACTCCAGAAGAAACTGAAGATCTCAACAAACGAATAACTAGTAAAGAGACTGAATCAGTAATCAAAAACCTCCTAACAAAGAAAAGCCTAGGACCAGATGGCTTCACAGGGAAATTTTACAAAATATTCCAAGATGAATTAACACAAATCCTGCTCAAACTCTTCAAAAAGAAATTGAAAAGGAGGGAACACTTTCTAATTCTTTATATGAGGTGAACATCACCCTCATGCCAAAGCCAGATAAAGAGAGAACAAGAAAAGAACTTTACAGACCAATTTCTCTAATGAAAATAGAGATAAAAATCCTCAACAAAATACTTGCTAATCAAATCCAACAGCACATAAAAAGAATTATACACCATGATCAAATGGGTTTTATCCCAGGTATGCAAGGGTGGGCCAATACAAGAAAATCATCAGTTTAATACACCACACTGAAAAATTGACAGAGAAAAACCACATGATCATTCCAATTGACACAGAAAAGGCATGTGACAAAATCCAGTGTTCTGTCTTGATAAAAACACCCCAAAAGAAAGGATTAGAAGGAAACATTCTCAACATGACAAAGGGCATATATGAAAAACCCACAGCTAACATTGTACTCAATGGTGAAAGACTGAAAGCTTTCCCACTGTCACCACTCTTATTCAATATTGTGCTAAAAGTTCTAGCTACAGCAAGTAGGTAAGAAAAAGAAATAAAAAGCATCCAGATTGGAAAGTAAGAACTAAAACTTTAGCTATTCACAGATTATATGACCCTATAACTAGACTGTCCCATAAAATTCATAACAAAACTACTAGAGCTATTAAACAAGTTCAGCAAAATGGCAGGGTACAAGATTAGTATGCAAAAATCCATCATGTTTTTATATGTTAGTAATGAGCAATCTGAAGAAGAAATTAGGAAAAACATTCCATTTACAATAGCAACTGTGATGGTTAGGCTAATGTGTCAACTCGGCCAGGTAATTGTGTCCAGGTGTTTGGTCCAGCAAGCACTGGGCTAATTGTAATACAAGAACATTTATGGACTTTGGTCACCTGTGAGTTTACTGCATGGATAGCTGATTACATCTGCATCAATCAGGGAGACTGCCATCAGCAATGGGTGACGCTTTTATCCAATTAGTTGAATACCTTAAAAGGGGAAGTGATTTCAACATTCAGAGAGAATTTACCAGCTCATCTTTGGACAGCCAACTTCTCCCAGAAACTCATGAAGGACCTTCATTGGACTTTCATAGGAGCCCCCGGTTTGCAGCCTGCCTGCAGAACCTGGACTTGCGCATCCCCACAGTCACGTGAGAGACTCTTAGAAAATCTCGTATTATTGACAGATATCTCCTGTTGATTCTGTTTCCCTAGAGAACCCTGACTAATACAGCAACTGTAGTAGTTTGGTATTATTAATGAATTCTAAAAATAGATATTGGATTATGTTTGTAAATTGGTCTGTTCCTCTGGGTACATTAGAGTGTACTGGATTCAGAAGTTTCACTTTTACTTGATTAAATTATGACTAGGGCTTTGATTGGTCCACGTCAGTAGGACGTCAAGCCCCCACCCCCCACTCACAGAGAAAACGACAAGGCAGAGGAGTCAGTCAGAGTATTGATATTGGAGCCCCAGGAAATGAACACACAGAGAAGCAGATAAGTGAGGAAAGAGAGAAGGTTCCATTAAACAGGGCAGAGGCCCCAGGAAGAGAGATTGAACCATTTGCCTGACAGTCTTCAGCTGATCTTGTGGAGAGAGCAGAGCAGCTGAGCCCAGAGAGAAATGAGCCCCAGGAGAGAAAGGAGACTTATCCCAGCCTACAGCTGATATTGGAAGAAGCTGGGACTATGGAGCCTTAATAGGGAGAGGAAGGCTGAACATCGGCAGCCATCTTGCTCCAACATGTGGCAAAAGACTTTGGTGAGGGAAGTAACTTAAGCTTTATGGCCTGGTAACTGTGAGCTTCTACCCCAAATAAATACCTTTTTATAAAAGCCAACAGATTTCTGGTATTTTGCATCAGCATCCCTTTGGCTCACTAATAGAGCAAATAACAGAATCATATACTTAGGAATAAATTTAACCAAGGATGTAAAGGACATGTATTCAGAAAAGTACAAATCATTGCTAAAAGAAATCAAAGAAGACCTAAATAAATGGAAGGACAATCTGTGTTCATGGATTGGAAGATTAAATATCATTAAGATGTCAATTCTACCAAAACTGATTTACAGATTCAACACAATCCCAATAAAAATCCCAACAGCCAAGACAAAAAAAATTTCCAACAGCATTTTTTACAGAAAAGGAAAAACCAATTATCAAATTTATCTGGAAGGGTAAAGGGCCCAAATAGCCAAAAACATCATGAGGAGGAAGAATGAAGTTGAAGGACTCACACTACCTGACTTTAAAGCTTATTATACAATAACAGTGGTTAAAAAAAATAAAAAAATTAAAAATATATATATATACACACACACACACACACACACACAGAGCATGGTACTGGCATAAAGATAAACATATTGACCAATGGAATCAAATTGAGAGGTCAGAAGTAGAACCACTCTTCATCTACGGTCAGTTGATTTTTGACTAAGACTGGCAAGCCCACCTAGCTGGGTCAGAACAGTCTATTCAAAAAATGGTGCTGGGAGAACAGATATCCATAGCCAAAAGAAAGAAAGAGGACCCCCATCTTACAACTTACACAAAGATTAACTCAAAATGGATGAAAGACCTAAATATAAAAGTTAAAACCATAAAAATCCTAGAAGAAAATACAAGGAAATATCTTCAATATCTTGTGGTACGAGGTGGCTTCTTAAACTTTACACCTGAAGCACGAGTATTGAAAGAAAAAAAAAAAATAGATAAATGAGACTACCTCATAATTAGGTTTGTGCTCCCAATGACTTTGTCAAGAAGGTGAAAAAGCTACCTAGAAAATGGAAGAAAATATTTGGAAACCACATATAGGAGTTTGATTTCCATGATATATAAAGAGATCATACAATTCAATAATAAAGACACAAGCAACCCAATTAAAAAATGGGCAAAGGCTTGAATAGACATTTTTCCAAAGACTAAATACAAATGGCTAAACAAAGCACATGAAAGGATGCTCAACATCACTAGCTATTAGAGAAATGCAAATTAAAACTACAATATCATTTTACACCTTATAGAATGGCCACGATTTAAAAAACAGAAAACTACAAGTGGTGGAAAGGATGCAGAGAAATAGGAATACTCCTTCATTGTTGATGGGAATGTAGAATGGTGCAAACGCTGTGGAAGACAATTGGCCGTTTCTCAGGTAGCTAAATATAGAACTGCCATATGATCCGGCACTGAAAGCAGGGATGTAAACTGACATTTGCACACAGATGTTCACAGTGGCATTATTCACAATTGCCAAAAGATGGGAACAACACAAGTGTCCATCAACCAATGAATGGATAAACAAAATGCAGTATATATATTCCATGAAATACTATTCAGCTGTAAGAAGAAATGAAGTTGAATGCATATAACAACACGGACGAACCTTGAAGACATTATGTCAAGTGAAATAAGCCAGACAAAAAAGAACAAATATTGTAGGGTCCCACAAATATGAACTAAATACCATGAATAAACTCATGGAGTTAAAACCTAGACTATAGGTTACTAGCATATAGAGTGAAGGTTGAGAAGGAAAACCTGATGCTTAAAGTCTGCAGAATTTTTAGTAAGGTTGATTGTAAATGTTTGGAATTTGGTATGTTGGTTTGAGTCTTTTGTGGATCCCAGAAAATTATGTTCATAAGCTCCCATTCCTGTACATATAAACCTATTTATGTGAAACCTTTTAGTTAGATTCAATTAAGGGACCTTTTGATTAGACCACTTTTGATTAGATCATTTCAGTTAAGGGCCTTTAATTAGATTGTGGGACCCAGGGTGGGTTTTAATCTTTTACTGGAGTCCTATACAAACAGAGGAGAGGGGAAAGGAAAAGCTGCCATTTTACCCTGCCATGTGAGAGAGGACTCCAGGATTGCCTGCAACCATAGAAAGACAGAAATCCCAACTAGCTAAGAGAGAGGACAGAGGCTGGAATCAGCAGAGCAGCCTGAAGCTGACACAATGAGTCCCAGAGGAGAGAGGAGGGATGAGCCATGTGCCTGATCACCCACAGCTGAGCTCAGGGAGAAAGTGAGCCTGGAAGGGAAGACAGAGACCTCTGCAGAGACTGGCCTCCATTTTGCCTTGCTATGTGGGAGGAGTCCAGGACCACCAGCAGCCAAGCTTTTTTGAGACAGCATCTCTGATGATGTCTTGATTTGTACATTTTCACAGCCTCAGAACTGTAAACTTCTACCCTAATAAATTCTCATTTTAAAAGTCAACCCATTTCTGGTATTTTGCATTGGCAGCCTTTAGAAAACTAAAACAGTAACACATTATAGTGAGTATAGTTAACACCGCTGATTTATAGATGTGATTGTGCCTTATTGGGGCTGTCTAGGGTTGTAATTGTCAACAGAATGAAAGCTAGGGGTAACTGGGGACTGTATAACATAGTGAACTTGGTGGTGGATGAGGAATGTGGTTAATAGTACAAATACAAGAATGTTCTTACATGAACCATAAAAATGTATGTCACTATTACAAGATATTAAAAATAGGGTGATATATGTGAAAAAACATATAATAAATGGAACTTATGGTCTATAGTTAACAGTAATACTGTAATATTTTTTCATCAATTGCAACAAAGGGCCTACAATATTTTAAAATTCTTTCCCCAACTATAACAAAAGTACCACACTGGTGCAAAGCATCAACAATAGGGAAGGTATATAAGAATGTTGTACTTTTTGCATGACTTTTCTGTAAACCTACACCTTATCTAATTAAAAATAAATATGGAACTGTATAACACAGAAATCACTGCTGTGGACAAAGATTCTGGTTAATGTACAAATATAACAATGTTCTTTCATGAACTAGAACAATTTATATAACACTATTACCAGGTGTTAACAATAGGATGGTATTTAGGAAAAATACAACTAATGCAAACTATGGACTGTAGTTAAAAGTAATATTTTAATATTCTTTCATCAACTCTAACAAAGTTACCACTCAATGCTAAATATCAATAATAGAGGGGTAAAAAGGGTATGGGGTTTTTCTTTTGCGGGTAATAAATATGCTCTGAAATAGATTGTGGTGATAAATGCACAACTCTGTGATTATAATGAGACCCATTGATTGTACACTCTGAATGGATTGATGGTGTGTGAATATATTTCAATAAAACTACTTAATTTTTTAAAAAGGATTTATACACTTTAATCAAGTGTGATTTATCCCAGGTATTCAAGTGTGGTTCAACATAAGAAAATCAATTAATGTAATACACCACGTTAACAGAACAAAGGAAAAACACATGATCATCTCAACTGACACAGAAAAGGCATGTGACAAAATCTAGTATCCTGTCTTGATAAAAAACACTCGGAAAGATAAGAATCAAAGGAAACTTTCTCAATATGATAAAGGGCATATATGAAAAACCCACAGCTAACATCATACTTCATGGCGAAGAACTGAAAGCTTTCCCTCTAAGATCAAGAACAAGACATGGATGCCCATCGTCACTACTGTTATTCAAAATTGTACCGGAAGCTCTTCCACCGCCATTTTAAATCCAGCTCCATACAACGCTCCGCTGCCACCGCTACCCGGACACAGTCTGTGCACGAGCAACCCTGTGCTGACAACTCTGCCACCATGGAGGACATAAACGAGTACAGCAACATAGAGGAATTCGCAGAGGGATCAAAGATCAATGCAAGCAAGAATGAGCGGGATGACGGTAAAACGTTCACTGGAGGCTTGAGCTGTGATACAAGCAAGAAAGATCTAACTACTTGTCTGGATTTGGAGAGGTTGTAGACTGCAAAATTAAAACAGATCCAGTCACTGGAAGATTAAGAGGATTTGGATTTGTGCTTTTCAAAGGCGCTGCTAGTGTTGATAAGGTTTTGGAAATGAAGGAACACAAACTGTTTGGCAAATTGATAGACCCCAAAAGGGCAAAGGCATTAAAAGGGAAAGAACCCCTCAAAAAAGTCTTTGTGGGTGGTTTGAGCCTAGATACTTCTGAAGAACAAATAAAAAAATATTTTGGAGCATTTGGAGAGATCAAAAACATTGAACTATGGATACAAAAATGAATAAAAAGAAAAGGATTTTGTTTTATCACATATACAAATGAAAAGTCAGTAAATAAATTATTAGAGAGCAGATATCATCAGATTGGCTCTGGGAAGTGTGAAATCACAGTTGCACAGCCCAAAGAGGTATATAGGCAGCAACAGCAATAACAGAAAGGAGGAAAAGGGGCTGCAGCTGGTAGACGAGGTGGTAGCAGGTATCACGGATGAGGTCAGGGCCAAAACTGGAACCAAGGATTTAATAACTATGATGATCAAGGATATGGAAATTACAATAGTACCTATGATGGTGATCAAAACTCTAGTGGCTATGGCAGATATGATTATACTGGGTATAACTATGGGAGCTATGGATATGGACAGGGATATGCAGACTACAGTGGCCAAGAGAGCACAAATGGCAAGGCATCCTGAGGGGGTGGCAATCACCAAAAGAATTACCAATCATACTAAAGGAGGACATTGGAGAAAAGAGAAGGAAATGCTAAAATAATCCATCTTGCAGGACAGCTTTGAAGATTGGTCCTCTGTTGATGCAATTATTTTGCAAAAGACTTTCTAATGTACAAGACACAACTGTCCAACTGTATATAGCTGCCAATTCATTTAGTTTTTACTTTGTCCTTTGCTATCTATGTTATGCCTTGGTGTGGATTTTTTATACAAATTTTATTTGTATGATTTCATGTTAAACCTCAAATAAATGCTTCCTTATGTGATTGTAAAAAAAAAAAAAAATTGTACTGGAAGTTCTAGCCAGAGCAATTATGCAAGAAAAATAAATATAAAAGTCATCCAAATTGGAAAGGAAGAAGTAATGCTTTCCTCATTTTCAGATGACTTGATATTTTATACAGAAAATGCTGAAAAATCTATAACAAAGCTCCTAAAGCTATTAAATAAATTCAGCAAAGTGGCAGGGTACGGAGCAACACCCAAAAATCAGTAGTGTTTCTGTACATTCATAATAAACAATTGGAAAACAACTATCAAGAAAATAATTACATTTACAATAGCAATTAAAAGAATCAAATATCCAGGAATAAGTTTAATCAAGGATGTAAAGGACGTATACACAGAAAACTACAAAACATTGCTAAATCAAAGAAAACTTAAATAAATGGAAGAACATTCCATGTTCATGGAATGGAAGACTAAATATTGTTAGGATGTCAATCCTTCCCAAAGCAACTTATAGATTCAAAATTCGAACAACCTTCTTTGCAGAAATGGAAAAGCCAATCATCAAATTTATATGGAAGGGTAAGGGGCACCAAATAGCTAAAGCTATCTAGAAAAAGAAGGATGAAGTTGGAGGACTCATACTTCCCAATCTCAAAACTTATTGTAAAGCCACAGTAATCAAAACAGTATGGTAGTGGCACAAGGACAGACATATAGACCAATGAAATCGAATTGAGAGTACAGAATTTATGGTCAACTGATTTTTGATAAGAGGGCAAAGAACAATGAATTGGGAAAAAATATTCTCTTCATCAAATGGTGCTGGAAAAACCGAACCTCTATATGCAAAAGAATGAAGGTCAACATCTACTTCACACCATAAACAAAAATCCACTCAAAATGGATCAAAGACTTATAAACCAGAACTATAAAACTCCTAGAAGAAAATGTAGGGTACTATCTTCAGGACCTTGTGTTACGCAATGGTTTCTTAGGCTTCGTATCCAAAGCACAAGCAGCAAAAGAAAACACAGAGAAATGGGACCTCAACAAATTCAAAACTTTTGTGCATCAAAGGACTTTATCATGACAGTAAAACAACCTACACAATGGGAGAAAATAATTGTAAAACACATATACAATAAGAGTTTAATATCCAGAATATATAAAGAACTGCTACAACTCAACAACAAAAAGAGAAACAACCCAATTTAAAAATGGGCAAAAGACTTGAATAGATATTTCTCCAAAGAAGATATACAAATGACCAAAAAGCACATGAAAAGATGCTAAACATCATTAACCATTAGGGAAATGCAAATCACATCACAATGAGGTACCATTTCACACCCATTAAAATGGCCACTATATTAAAAATGGAAAATGACAAGTGTCGGAGAGGATTTGGAGAAATAGGAATACTCATTCATTGTTGGTAGGAAGTTAAAATGGTGCAGCCACTGTGGAACACAGTTTGGCAGTTCCTCAGAAAGTTAAGAACTGAATTACCATATGACTCAATAATCCTACTTCTAGGTATCTAGCCAAAGAATTGAAAGCAGGGACTTGAACAGATATTTGCACATTAATGGTCATAGCGGCATTATTCACAATTGCCAAAAGAGTTTATCAACCAATGAAATGTATAAACAAATGTGGTATCTAAACACAATGCAATAATATTTAGCCATAAAAACAAATGAAGTCCTGATAGCTGTGACAACACGGATGAACCTGGAGGATAACATGCTAAGTAAAATAAGCCAGCTACAAAAAAGACAAATATTGTATGATCTCACTGATGTGAAATAGAGTAAGCAAACTTATATTCTAAGTTACCAGGAACCAGGATGGGAATAGGGAATGGGGAGTTAATGTTTAATTAGTATAGTTTCTATTTGGGATGATGGAAAAGTTTTTGTAAAGGATGGTGGTGATGGCAGCCCAACATTGTAAACGCAATTAACAGCACTGTTTTATATATTTGAATGTGGTTAAAAGAGGAAATTTTAGGTTGTATATATGTTACTGAATAAATTTTTTTTTAAATCTATGGGACTGTATAACACAAACAGTAAACCCTAAGGTAAACTATGTACTACATTTAATAGTACAATTATAAAATGTGCTTTCATCAATTGTAACAAATATACCACACCAATGCAAGGTGTTAATAATAGTGTGGTATATGTGAACCCTGTATTTTATGTATAATTTTTCTGTAAATCCACAGTTTCTCTATTAAAAAAGTAAAATACTCAAAGCAGTAATTTAGGATTGACACAGAATAAAGCACCCAAAAAGATCACAAACCAGTTCATACACTTAGCAAAGTCCAAGAAACAGAAAACAATTTCCAAGCAAGTCCTAAACACAAACCAAAGATTTGTGTTTTTTTATGATGCTAAAAAGCTGTAATAGAAATACAACTTTTAGGCAATTTATTGTCTAGTGAACATGGAAACTAAAAACAAAACTAGGTTGCTGTGGCAGTTTGAGATTATTTATGAATTCCAAAAAGAAAGATTATGTTTGTAAACTGGTCTGTTCCTCTGGGCATGGAGAGAGCTCCATAGACAGGGCAGAGGAGAGACTTTTACCCTACGGCCCCAGGGAGAGATGAGCCATTTGCCCATAGATTAGGGAAGGCCAGGTGGCCAACTCACTGATTGGGCCTGTAAACCAGAGATTAGGGAGAATGTTGCCACCACCTCACTGTACTAAAGGGGATGAAACTGTACCCCAGAGACTGGGGAACGAGTGGCCATCACCCCAATGTCCTTGGAAGATGAGGTCTGGAACTCAGTCAACCACCCAGATGCTTGATGAGGGTGGAACCAAGGAAATGGCTGTTGGGCAAACCTGTGTTAAGTGTGGGCCCCCATGAGGCCTCAAGGAGGAGAAGAAACCATCATCTTGAGAATGACTCTCTGACTTTGGAATCTAACAGTGTATGCGCCGCAGGCTTTCAGAACTGTTAGGGACCAGTGACTCATGCTTCCCTTCCAAATTCTCCTTATGGTAACGCAAATGTTTATCCTATATCTGTCCCTTTGTATATTGGAAGCAGATAAATTGTTTTGTAAGTTTCACAAGTATACAGCCAGAGGGGACTTTGCCCTAAGACAAACTGTATTTCTATAAATAACCATGATATGATTTTGTACATTGTTAACTGAAAGGATTTAAGGTTTTTTGAATATTGTAATGTCTTTTTGGAATTCAGAGGGTGGAGTGTGGCAGTTTGAGATCATTTATGCATTTCAAAAAGAGAGATTATGTTTGTAAACTGGTCTGTTCCCTTGAGCATGGTCCCCTTTAATTGTATTAGATTCAGCCAAAATGACTTTGATTAAATTATGTTAAGATTAGGGCTTTGATTCAACCAAGTCAGTAGAGTATAATTCAGTTTAAGTCCTCGCCCCCTTGGTGGGCTATATAAACACTCACTCAAGACACACAGAACATACACAAGAGGAAGAGAGAGAGCTCCATATATATAGTAGAGGAGAGAACTTTGATCCTGCAGCCCTGGGGAAAGATGAGCCATTCACCTGACAGTTTGCAGCTGAAGAGAACAGAGCAGCTGAGCAGCTAAGGCCCGAGAGACTAGAGACCACCTGCCATCTTGCTTCAACACATGGCAACAGACTTTGGTGAGAAACCAAACTTGAGTTAGACTCTTTAGGCCTTGCAACTATAAGCTTTTACACCAAATAAATACCCTTTATAAAAGCCAACAGATTTCTGGTACATTTCATCAGCACCCCTTTTTGGCTGACTAATACAGTTGTCATCAAGTCTTTTAGAAAACTGGCAGTCAAATGTTTACTGTCCTGTTGCAAATTAAAAACCTAAAGTAAAAGTCTCTAAAACAATCGTACTCTCTAATAGATTATGAGATCACAGACAGGACACTTGGTTTCCTCTTTCCACCCATGTCATTGTAAGCCAATACTTTAGTAAATTGAAACAAAAAATCTCCAAGGTCCAATAATGGGAGATGGGCAATTGGACCAACAAAATATGACTCTATTGCCATGGATATCACCTCCTTATTAAGGTTTTTATACTTTTCCTGCTGCTCCACCCCTATAATCATCCATCAGGACACCTTGATCCTCATTTAAATTTTGGTCAGAATACAGACGAAAACCCTTCCCTTTACTACACATCTGCTATATGCCAAGCCATATATTATTCATTGGAATTTTCAAAAAGGTTTTACTAAATATTAGTAGGAAATAAAAGGGAAACAATAAAAAGAAAATAAAGTAGCCTGGCTTACATGGTATAATTATTAGCATCTTTCTAGACTTAGCACGCACCCATGGCATAAAGCCCTTGTCTGAAAGATAGCTAAGATAACTATACTACAGCCCTCCAAAGATGAAATACAGGCACACTGTGAGTTCCTTGCTTTCCAACTCAAGGCCTGCCTTCTTACTCTCCTCATGACTTCATTCCTCAGTATCAAGGCCAAGAGAACAATTCTAACCCTGCCCCTTGAATTTCTATTTCTTAGACCTTCTGGACTAGAAGGCCTACCTTTCTCCTTTTTAATAACAAGTTTTTTTTTTGTTTGTTTTGTCTGTTTTTTTTTAACCAGAATGGCACACCCTCCTAGAGATAGAGAAAGGAGAAATAAGAGTAGAAAAGGGAAGGCTGAGGACATAGAAAACATCCTTCCTTCAGTCATCTCCAATCCCTTTGTGATGGTTAAGTACATGTGTCAACTTGGCCAGGTTATGGTGTCCAGTTGTTTGGTTAAGCAAGCACTGGCCTGATTATTGCTGTGAGGATATTTCATGGGTTTAAATCATCAGTAAGTTGATTCCAACTATGGCTGATTATATCTACAATCAACTGAGGAGACTGTCTTCAACTATGAGAGACATCTTATCCAATCAGTTGGACCTGAGATAGGACTAGCATCATAATTACTATTTTTGTGTATGCACATAAGTAGATGAAGACTCTAAGAAAATTCAAGGAACCAGTAGCTCTGGAGGTCCTTGTTTTCTAAATGGATGAGCATTAACACCAAGGGCATGTATATTTTTACTTTAACTGATTTTTACTGAAACTTTCCAGTACCCATTCCCTAACATTTTAAACATATCAAGAATATATGTAAAGTTCTTCCTGATTACTCAGGGTCATCATCATTTATGAGTGTCATTTACTGAGCTACATTTCAGAGATAGTGCTATAGATACTATACTGCAGACAGGAAGTATTCCATATAGACTGTTGGACTAGACGTGATAAATGTCGTTAGCATAGCATAGCAAAGGCAGTATTTTGAGGGATAGTATAGGTGGCTCTTTGTGCAGTTCTTACCACATACATTTTCCCAGAGTTGAGGAAGAAGTATCTATTTTTCCAACAACCCCTCAGTTTTCCATCTTCTATCTTTTCTATGCTTCCCTGCTGTGAGTGAAACTTGCTGCCACCACCACCATTTCTATCATTTCTAATCAAATACTTATGTCTGATGCTCTCTTCCCTCTTCACTGCTGCCTCCAATCAACTGCCCATCCATGAGAACACAAAAACTGTCACTTAAAAAAAAAAACACACAGACACAATATAAAAAGTACTATGAAAGTATACATTTATTTCAGAAATTGACATATATTCTCAGTAAATTCCAAATAAATTTTAGAATAAGTACGTTGAGGTCTGCAAAAAAAAAATCTTTCTGAAATTTTGATTGCAGTTGCATTGAATTTATGGATTAATTTGGGGAGAACTGACATCTTTATAACATTAAGTCATCCCATGGTATTTCTCTCCTATTAGTCATGTCTTCTTTTATGTCCTTTAAGAGAGTTTTTAAATTCCTCCATAATGGTCTTGTGCATTCTTTTTTAGGTTAGTTACTTGATCATTTTTGTTGCTATTGTGAATGTTGCTAAGTCAATTTTGAAAAAGAAGAGTAAAGTGAGAATACTTGTCCTACTAGGGCATGCCCTCCTAGGACATTAGTACAAAGCACTGTAATAAAAACATTGTGGTACCAGCGGAAATAAAAAAAATGAGCAATGAAATATAAGGAAGAACACCTATATGGTAAGGGTGTACTACAAATCAGTAGGCAAAGTACAGACTGCTTGCAGATTCCTCTACAGGGAGAAAAATAAAATCAGACACTATACCTCACACACTGTATGAAGGTGTGAGCAATAGACCCAAATGTAAAATATAAAACTCTAAAGCAAGCAGAAGAAAACGTAGGGGGATCTGTGATATCAGGGTAGAAAAGGACTTCTTCAGACCCCAACAACACAAACCATATTGGGTTGATTTCTTTGTTGTGATGATTTAACCACCTGAAAACTAAGGATTCCTTTTCAAAGGAGGAAGCCATAGATGAAATGAATAGATTATATTACAATGTCTAAAATCAACAAGGAATTATGTCTAGAACATCCAAGAAAACTGCTGAATAGGAAAGATGGGCAAAGGATATATAGACAACTCACATTCATTCATTCAACATATATTTATTGAGGACCTACTTTTTTAGGTGCTAGGGATACAGGTGTGAACCAGACCGATAAGGTCCTTGCCTCCAAGGGGTTTAAGCAGGGAAAATAAGCAAATAAAAATATAATATAATATAATATAATATAATATAAATAGGTTTTGTTGTGATAAACAGTCTGAAGAAATATAAAGAAGGACACAAAGAAAGTGATGGGGGGTACTCTTTTAGACAAAGTGGTCAGAGAAAGTCTGGGGAGGTGGAATGATAAGCAAGATCTGAATGAAGTGAGCAAACCATGTAAATAAGGGAGGAAAGTTTTCTAAGCAGAAGAAACAGCAAGAAAGAGAGGCTTTAAAGAATAGAAAACAATTTATGAAGAAAGACCCAAAGTGACTAAAAATCAGAGAAATTAAAATTTAAATAATGATATACCACGTTACAAAAATCAGACCGGTAAAAATATAATGTCAGATAAAACAATGTCAGTAGAAATACAGGGAAAGGGAACCCTCATGTACTGCTAGTGAGAGTGTAAAGTGGTACAGCCATTTTGGAAAGTAATCCAACAGTACTTAGTGAAATGAATTATGTGTATACACTATAACACAGAGATCCCACTTGGAAAACCAGAATTCTCCCTAAAGTCCATAAGAGGACACTTATAAAAATGAAAATCTCAGAGGTGTTTGCATAACCTAGGTTGACCATCACCAGAGGAACAGATAAGTAAGATGTGGCATATGTATATGCCAAGTTATGAAACAGATATGCAGAGAACCGAATAGATTTTTTTTTTAAGTATTGAATACAGAAATATTTACCAAAAAAAAAAAGCCTTGGATTTGCTTCAAAATAATACAGTTTTTAGAGGTGGAGCTGTGGTGGGGGTGTGCACCAGGGAGAGGAGTGGTTAAAAATATTTGCTCAATGATGGATACAAGGGAGACTGTGGCGGTTTGACATTATTTATGAATTCCAAAGAAGAGATACTGATTATATTTATAAACTGGTCAGATCCTCTGGGCGTGATAACCCTTTGATTGTATTAGATTCAATTAGATTCTGATTAAATTACGTTAAGATTACGGCTTTGATTCAACCATGTCATTAGAGTACAAATCAGTGTTCAGTCTGCCCCCTTGGTGAGCTGACAAAACAGACTCTCACACAGAAGTAGAAACACAGAGAAGAAGAAGAGAGGCAAAGGCCCTGGGAAGAGCGATGAGCCTGATAGTCTACAGCTGACCTTGTGAAGAGAACAGAGCAGATGAGCCCAGAAAGAAACAAGCCTTGGGGAGAGAGCCAAGCCTTATGCCAGCCTACAGCTGAGATCAGAAGAAGCTGGGACCACAGAGCCTTAAGAGGAAGAAGGAAGGCTGAACCCTCACAGATATTGCCCACCATCTTGCTTCAACACGTGGCCAATGACTTTGGGTGAGAAAGTACCTCTTATGGTACCTTGAGTTGGACTCCTTAGGGCCTTGTGACTGTAAGCTTCTACCCCAAATAAATGCCCTTTATAAAAACCAACAGATTCCTGGTATTTTGCATTAGCACCTCTTTGGCTGACTAATGCAGAGACAATTATACTCTTCTCTCCGCTTTTGTTTATGTTTAAAGTTTTCTATCATAAAGAACATTTTTTACTGTTGAGTGAAAAAAACAGATCTATAGCACAATGCCTTTTACATAAATTTAAAACAAATATGTGCATAAAATACTATCATATACTTTTTAAAGATACATACGTATCCAAAAATATTAATATGGATGTCTATGGAAGGCAGAGAATAAGAACGGGGACTGGGGGTAAGTGAGAAATATTTTTAATAAAACAAGAGAGGAGCCTTGTACTTGCCAAACCTGATGTTGTACCATTATATGAGAAGTCTGATTAATTCGACTTTTTGCACCTGAGGTCAAAAAGAAACAATTTAAGCAAATACAAAGTGCTCTGGGATCACAGAAGAGAATGAACTAAATTAGACTTGAGAGGTAGATTCCTGTCCCCCACCTTAGATCCACTGAATCAGAATCTCTGGGATTAACAAAAGGTACTATGGTTCAATTCCCATTTCACAGAGCAGAAATGGAAGTAAAGTAAGCAAAACTATATTCTAAGCTCACAAACCAGCAAATGGAAGAAGTGGAATTCAAACCCAGGACAAGAACTGCCACTCACAGTGGCACTACTAACTCATAGTGAGTAGCACTATGCTACCAATGTGGCACTGTTCTAATTTAAACACCTACACACTGCTTCCAGATTAAACTTCCTAAAATATTATTTTACCCACAATCCACCACTTTTGGCAACCAGCAAAAAAATTAAACTCTGTAGTGTTAATGCGCCCCCTCCCCAATCATCTTCATGCACTTTTTCAACATCTATCACTTTTCCCCAATATGAATCCTCTTTTCCAGTCACACTAAGCCTCCTTATTCCTTTTAGTATAACGAAAACACCTCCAAGCTTCTAAGTGCTTTCTCCAAACTGGAATACCCTTTCCTTTCTCACTACTTATCTCATATGTCCTACAAGGTCAAGTATTGACAAAACTTCCATAGCATTAATTGAATGAACTAAAATCCCACAGCTACCCCAAGAAGCTTCCCTAATGACTTCAGTGCACACCTTTTCCTTCTTTAATTTCCTTTGCACTTTCTCTCTCAGCCATTCAATTAGCACCTTATTACAGTAACACCTCATTTATCCAGCATCATTGGGAAAGGAAGTGTTCTACAGAAACAAATTTCCCAAACAACTTTAGCTTTAATTTAGGAAGCAGCAAAGTAGAGTGAAAACAGCGCAGGCTTGAGTTACAGATAGACCTAAGTTCAAATCTCAGTTCTTCCACTTACTGAGTGGCTTTGAGCAAGTGTCAATGAACTTAAGTCTATTTTATCATCAGTAAAGTGGGGATATAGTATTAAGCCACAAAACTGTTGTTAGCATTAAAGAAATCACATGTAAACAATCTGTTAACAGCATTCTTTAAGCCATGGCTATAACTACTCCAACCACTATTACACACTGAAACAATTAAAATCATTTTTTATGGAAATCATCAAATGTATATACGTTTGAGATTTTTCTCAAGGGACAGTGAATACAAATTAACCATCTCTTGATAATTCATTATTCATTCAACATTCACTCATTCAATAAATATTTACTGATGGCCAACTGTGTGCAAAGTGACTACAGATTCAATGATGAATGAGACAGACATGGTCCCTGCACTCATGGAGTTAAGAGTCTATCAGTCATTAAATAATTTCACTTTGTGTTGCAGGACATGAAAGAAACAAGGTGCTAGATAGAGAATAAGGGAGGATCCACTTTAGAATGGTGAGATCTGATGGATGAAAAAGGAGTTAGTCATGGAAAGGGCTGGGGAAGTAAAGCACTGGCAAAGGAAATGCATGTACAGAAGTCCTGAGGTATGAAAGGGCTAGCATATTCAAGAATTGAAAGAAGGCTATGGAGAATATGGATTGTGAATAAGAGCAAATAGCAAGAAATGTGTCTGGGGAATTAGGCAAGAACCAGACCATTCAGGGCCCTGCAGGCCAAAGAAGTACAAGTTTTATTTATTTAATTTATTCTAAAGGTGATGGGGAGTGACATGATAAGACAGATACAGTAAACACAACAAGTATTTCAGGAATATTAGACCATTTTTCTCATTCCTTTATAGAGTTAACATTTAATAATTTGATTTGAAACTTCCATTCCAAAACAAAACAGCAACAACAACATAGCACAATGATTTTCAAAGTTCTATTAAAAGCAGCAGAATATTTTTTGTTAAATGAAACATTTCTTGTACCACATTCAATTAAAATGTTAATGGAGCTACTCTAAAATGATCCATATCCCAGACAATGTCTCCTCCTTCAGTTTTTTCTAGAACAGAGTTTGAAAACATGAGTGTTGAATAAACACTGCTCTAAGAGTCAGAAGATTCCAGTACTAGTCCTTATTATGACTTATTAGCCAAATAATATTGTGCAAGCCACTTAATGCCTTGAATCTCAACCTCTATTTTATTAAAATGGATATAATACCTGACATGCTTACCACACAAAAGAGTAGTGTAGCTCAACAGCTACAATGTTGGGGGGATTGTGAACTAGAAACTACATCTTTTATTGCTTTTGTAATAAACAGATTCCAGTTGCTTGATTGATGTCCAAACAATATAGAAATATTAAGGCCCCAAAGCAGGAATTAACCTTTGCAAATGGTCAAGCCAATTTACAAATTGGTAACTGTGGCATCTAATAGAATGAACACAGTTATTGATTCCCTACTACATTTTAGATCCTATGCAATGATATAGCCAAGTGCAAAGAAAAGCTAAATTTGGTGCTTAATAGCAATGAAGTTTATTTTTTAATTACTTCTTGAGTTTAAAAAAATCAATGAGTTAAAAATATAAATAATATACTCCCATAGGTTTCTCAATGCTTGCTCACTTTTAAAAATCACTGAATTAGGCTGTATTTGCCCTAAATTCAATTAATCTGAACTAGCCCATCTTCAAATAGATTAGATTCTCCCTTTTAAAATATATATATTTAAAGAACTTGAAGACAGGACTCCTTTTAAGTCCCATCATTAACTAAATGTTTAAAAGAAATGCAGGGGGTGGATGTGGCTCAAATGTTTGGGCGTCCATTTCCCATATGGAGGGACCTGGGTTCGATCCCCGGGACCTCCCGGTAAAATAAAGAAAAATACAGAAGGTGCACTGGCGCGCCAAAAGACCCCGCGAGCAGGTGAGCCCCCAGGCCCCACCGAAACATGCAGCAAGATGATGACGTAACAGGAGAGAGACGCAGGGAAGAGCCAAGACAAGACGTGCGGAAAAAAACAGGAACTGAGGTGGCACAGATGGCCACCTCCCACATCGGAGGTTCCCAGGATCGAATCCCGGAGAAGAAGAAGGATGAGAGGAGAGGGCAGGA
>JAQZBX010044292.1:0-21390 GCA_029593785.1 Cabassous unicinctus
GTACTAGGGGCCATAGGATCCCATTGTGTGGGTTAAGAACACTCCAGGAGAAAGTTGTGACTCAGGTGAAACTTACTACTTAAGTAGGACATAGCCATGAAAAGAGTAAAAGAACAAATTCAGGTCATGGATCCAGCATATGCACAGAAATGATGGTGATGTACTATATGAAAATTATTATTAAAATTTTTGAATTCATGAGCTTTCTAATCAATAGTCTTTGCTGTTTTAGCCTAGAATTGTGAATAATTAAGTTGTCCTTTTTCCTTTGGAATGTATAATCCTGCTATTCAGGCAACCCCACCATCCATTAACCAAAAACAAATGTTTAAAAGGAGCAAGTCACTGAACGAGATATTTACACATCCTGTTTGTATGTCCTGTAAAACTAAAAGTTAAAAACCTTTATGTTCCTGTTCAGTGAACCATAAATAGAATAAAACAAAGACCCACTGAGACACCATGTCGCTCCTGTGTAGGGCTGGCCATCCCCCCCAGATGGATTTGGTTACTTTTGATGAGGTCATTCCTCCTGAGTTGCAAGACCCATTGAAGTTCTGAGGTTTGCAACTCCTTAAATAGGATACCCCTAAACTGCCAGTCAAAGCCACACACATGAGAGAACATCCAGCCTGAGACCATTTTTCTAATAGGGCTCTGATCAGCCACATGACCCTGGCCATGTAAGAGCTCAGATGTTGAGTTTCCCTCCAATTTGGATAGTGGTTGTATTTACTTTCATTCTTTCCTATGTCTTTAATTAATTACACTTCTTTTTTGTGTTCGCTCAATTGTTATAATCATTTAATATAACCTGAAACTCATTAGACTGAATAAAACCACCTTTGCATAGCATTTAGAGTTTCTGCCTCTTCCTTAGCAGAACATTTTGGCATATTTGTTAGGATTCATTAGATATTAAGCTTCCATTATTGTTAACCTTTATTTAGCAGAAAAGATGGAGAATTATTCAGTCCAAGAATTTACAATCATTCAATGTGACTAGAGAAGTGTATTATTATAAAAAGATAAGGAAAAAAATGTTTGGAAAGAATCCAATTCAGAGCAATATGTTAGGCATACACACACACACACACACACACACACACACATGCACACATTGGGCCTCATTCCAAGATAAAAAGGAGGCACAGAAAGAGTTTAAACAGGCCTGGGACAAGCCTGACTACAAGAGGTTAGTAAGGAGAGAATTGTAGAATTATACCCTAAAAATAGGCACCACTACCCATCCCCCAGCCTCATGGTAATCAGATGTATACAACAGTGCTGGTTCCTGGTGCACACTTATGTGCATTTATGTCAGTGCCTATGTATCAGCTGGAAATCTTAGGGACTTAGCTAGGGAACTTGTCAAGCCACACTGCCAGAATTTATTCTGTGGGTGCAGAGAGCAGAGACAATGGGAGAAACAATCAAATTGAAGTACCCTGGGGTAAAGGACCATGAATTAAGTCAAACAAGGGTGCACAAGTTGAAGATAAGTATTTCAAAGGGAGTAGAGCATGCCTTCACTCAAATTCCTGTAACTGTAACAAGAGAATTTGAAGCCACTAGGAAGTACAAAGCCAGGAAAAGAAGGAGACTTCCTGGCTTCACAAGGCTCATAGAAGATAGAGAAGATCCTGCACTTTCATTTGACTCTGGCTGATCTTCTTCATGCTTTGAAGGAGACCACCAGCCAAACCAGACCCAATTGATAAAAACAGTGAAAGGTGCTTTTTCCTTGGGTTTCTTTGTTTAGATTAGCTTCTGGCATTCAAGAAAAACTCCATTATATAACTAGCCAGGTACTTACTTAGGGAACAGACAGCTGGGGAACAAATTCCAGATTTTTGATAAATATGAAAATGCACAGTGTTGAAACAAAAGATTACTAAACAAAGAAACTAGAAAGGTTGGTCCATAAAACAAACAATATATATTTCTAGATGCCATCAATGAAATTGGAGGACTCATTGTTCCCATTCTTAAACTTATTACAATGTCATAGTAATCAAAAGAGCATGGTATTGGCACAAGGATAGAAATATTGACCAATGCAATGAAAATGAGAGTTTAAAATTTAACTCTCCCACTTAAGGCCAAATGATATTTGAAAAGGTTCCAAAGACCAATTGGGAATTAATAGCCTGGATGACTATATGCAAAAGAATGAATGAAAAACCCTATCTCACACCATGTATAAATATCAACCCCAAATGGTCAAGAACTAAATATGAGAACATAAGTAAAAAATGCCTAAAAGAAAATGGAGGGATGCATCTTCAGGACCTTGTCTTAGGCAATGCTTTGCTTGAAATCTTATCCAAAACACAACCAACAAATGAAAAACTAGATAAATTGGATATCATCAAAATTAAAAGCTTTTGTGCATCAATGGAGTTCAAAATGAAAGTAATATAACAACCTACAAAGTGGCAGAAAATACTTGGAAACCACATAACTGATAAGGGGTTCACATCCAGAATATATAAAGAAATCCTACAATTCAAAAATGAAAAATAAAAAGTCCAATTAAAAATGGGCAAAAGACTTTACTAGACATATGTCCAAAGAATATGTATATAAAAGACCAAAAAGAAAAAAGAAAACATCAATAGCATCATTAGCCATTAGGGGAAAGGCAACTGAGAATCATAAGGAAATATATTTCACACCAACTAGAATGGATACTATTAAAAAATGGAAAATAATCAGTATTGTTGAGGATGTGGAGACATAAGACTCATTAACTGCTGGTGTGCATAGGAAATGGTCAAGCTGCTGTGGAAGAGAGTTTGGGGGTTCCTCAGAAAGTGACCCTGTTAACATATGACCCTGTTATTCTACTTCTAGGTATATATGCAAAATAATTGAAAGCCAGATATTTCTGCACCTATGTTCAATGTGGCATTATTCACACTTGCCAAAAGATGGCAGCAATGAACATGTCCATCCACTGATGATGGATAAACACAATGTGAAATATATACACTATGAATATTATTCAGCCATAAAAATAAATGAAGTTCTGATCCATGCAACAACATGGATGAACCTCAAAGACATCATGTTGAATATAACTAGTCAGGCAAAAAATGGGTGAATTTTGTATGATTTAATTGATAAGAAATAATTAGGGTAAGTAAACACAAAGAGCCAAAATCTAGAATATAGGTTTTCTGGCAATGAGTTGGAAGCAGGAAAGAGGGAATTAATGTTTAATTGTACAGAGTTTCTATTTAGGTTGATGGAAAATTTTGGTAGTGGATGGTGCTGATGGTAGCACAACATTGTGAATGTAGTTATCAGCACTGAGTTATTTATTAGATTGTGGCTAAAGGGAGAAATTTTAGGTTGTATATACATTACTAAAATAAAATAAAATAAAATAAATAAAAACTATAAGACTGTACAACTCTAGCAGTAAACCTCAATGTCAAACTTGGACTAGGATTAATGGCACAATTATAAAAATGTTCTTTCATCATTGTAGTAAATGTACCACATCAAGGCAAGGTGTTAATTATAAAGTGGTGTAGAGGAACTCTGTACTTTATGCATGATTTTTCTGTAAATCCCCATCTTATCTAGTTAAAAAGGAGGGAGAGAAAGAGATAAGTTAGACAGTGTGGTCATAATCCTGATAGGGAATCAAGGTTATCTATGCATATATTGCCAGTAGAGAATAAATGGATTTGAAGTCTATGTTTTTAAGACATATTCATTAGACTTAATGATGGTGGGATTGAAGAGGAGAGTCAAGACATCTGCTATATACTGGCTTAGGTAGAAGAGGGAATTACCCCTGATTTAGGGAATTATGGAGTAGAGAATTATTCAAGGAGGCACCTGAATGGTTTCAAGACCCTGTGGGGCATGTTGGATTGTGGTGATCCCTGAGGCAGATTTTCCATAGAAATTTCAATATATGTGTCTGGACCCAGACGAGGTCTGTGATGAGATTCTTTGGCCACTATCAGCATGTGGATTGTGACTGAACACATGGGTTCCTATAATGTGCCAGGTCCTTCCCTTCCACTTATGCAAACCTGTCATAGTGGCAATGGCAGAGTGGCATCGCTTTTGCAACTTTAATCTATTTTCCTCATGGAGGGCTAAGGAGGAACCAGCATGTTCTGAGAAGCATGTTCTCCTGTGAGGGCAAACCAGCACCTGAGAGTAGGGGGTTATGAATCTGTCTGCAGGTTAGTCAGGGGCACCATCCTTTCCACAGCACCAGAAGGCTATGCTACCAGTGCCAGTGCCTGGTTTTATCACACCAAAGGTGACAGAACAGCAATGGACAAAGAAAATCTGAAGATAAGAGGGCAAAGAAGCTGCCAAACCTCCATTCTCCCTGTACTAGCAGCTTGGCCTCTTTGATGTCCTGGATCTCACCCTGGGCAGGTATGATGTGAGTGGATCCTGGGCACTGGTGCTGATTCTCCTGGCCCTGGGGAAAGTCAGTGAAGTACGAACTACTGGCTGGGAGCAAGGGTGTCTCGTGTTCAAAGATGGGAGAGCGTAACTTCTCACTTGATGTGGGGA
This sequence comes from Cabassous unicinctus, assembly GCA_029593785.1. Taxonomy (NCBI): domain Eukaryota; kingdom Metazoa; phylum Chordata; class Mammalia; order Cingulata; family Chlamyphoridae; genus Cabassous; species Cabassous unicinctus. The sequence continues at coordinate 4,552 of JAQZBX010044292.1, forward strand.
GTGTCCTTGTGCATCCTATGGCCTGATCTCAAAATATCTCCCTGATCTATGGCTGCCCTACCCTGTTACTCTCTTTGCAGCAGGTTCTCTTGAGTTTTACTTTATGTACAAGTGCTTTTGCCTCTTTCTTTCCTGCTCTGAGCTGTGGACTCCTGTGTGTGTGTGTGTCTGTGTGCTGATGTCCTTCTCCATATGAACCCTTTTATTCCCTGGAAGATCCAACAGGGATCTTCCAGGGATCTTATGGCTAAGTGAATTGTAATTAGAGAGGAATTCAATTTCAAATTGCATGTGCTGGGCCCTGCTGGAAATTGTTAATTGGATATTTTATCCATACAATAAATTAACTTCTATGTGTGATATAGTTCATATCTCTGTTTGAATCAATTTTGCTACTGTAAGTGATATCCCTTTTAAGACAATAAGCTACCTGTTTTTTTATACAAAGAAACAAAACCAAATATGATTCATTAGATCTCCCTATTTGTCCTAGTGTTCAAATAGCAATATTACCTTTATCTTCCAAGTTTCTTAATATTTTTCTGATGTAAATCTGTGGGGTAGAAATATACCTGTAGTTTGAAAACAAATTAAGTGACACTTTAAAACAATTTATGTTATATATATTTTATTATTATCAACTGACTGCTTTAATCACTCTTTTTGGTTTTGAAGTTGTTAACCTTTATAAACAACAGCATTGTTGACTCAATTTTTATTTGTTTGTAGAGCATTATTGTAATCTCTGTGTTCATGTATTGATTTTGCTGATGAAGAAGCTGCAGGAAGACCAAGTTCAGGTCATCAATGAAGGTGGCTCCACTAAACAACAGATTTGAAATGTAGATGAAAAGCCTTTTTTCATAGTTAGAGAGAGAAAGCCAATGACTGGCTTCAAAGCATCAAAGGACGGGCTACTCTCTTTTAGGGGTCAATGCAGCTGGTGACTTTAAATCGAAGCCTATCTGAAAATCCTTCAGCACTGAAGAATTGTGCTAACCTTACTCTGCGTGTGCTCTGTAAATGAAAAAACAAAGACTGGATGACAAAATATTTATTTAAAATGTTCTTTAATGAATATTTTAAGCCCACTGTTTTGAGCTGCTTTTCAGGAAAGAGATTCTTTTTGAAATATAAATGCTCACTGTCAATGTACTTTGTCACCCAAGAGTGCTTGTGAAGATATATAATGAGATAAATGTTATTTTCATGCCTGCTAATGCAACATCCTTTCTGTAGCACATAGATCATGGAGTGCTTTTGACTTTCAAGTCTTAATATTTAAGAAATACATTTTATTAGGTTATATACTGCCATAGTTAATGATTTCCTTGATAGATCTGTGCAAAAACAATTGAAAATCTTGTGTAAAGGATTCAATATTCTAGATGCCATTAAGAACATTCTAGTTCATGGGAGGAAGTTAATATATCAATATTAACAGGAGTTTGGAAGAAGTTGATTCCAACCATTATGGATAACATCTAGGGGTTCATGGGAATGGGCTACTGAAATCACAAGCTTCTCATTTTGGGTGCTCATTATGCAACCAAATATCTCTTACCCAGCCTTCTAGTACATAGAAGTTTTGTTAGAAGAATTGCATTAGAAGAGTTAACTAGAGGAAATGAGATAAAATGTATTGGGAAGGTTTATGTGGAATATAGGTAATCTCTATTTTTCCTGAATTTTTTGTAGTCTAATGTGAAATTAAGTTTTCTTCAGAGTGCAGTGAATGCATAACTCAGTTCTTGGGGTTGTGTTAGTAGACTACATGAAATATAATGATAATAGAAATGAAAGCCTCAGCCATTTTTTGAGCATGTTTAACATTGTGAAATATTCACACCTATTTTTTGTCATTTTATTGAAACAATGTCTTTATGAAGCAAAAATTTTATTTTCTCCATTTTACAGATAGAGAAACAGAGTTACACAGAAGTCAAGTAAGTAACTTCCCCAAAGTTATCAGGTTGGTAAGTGGCAGAACTAGTTTCCAAATCAATACATTCTGATCCCAGAGATCAGAATCTTAACCACTGCAATAAACTACCACACACTATTTAGCCTCCTCAGTATAAGAAAGTAGTACTCAGTGCACTGGCCACCTGGTAGCACCTCACCCATCCCAGGTGGTTTTCCATGCCTTGAATTCAAGCTCTCCAAGAGAATAACATGATGGGTTCTGAGAATTAGCATTTTTATTATACCTTCCATAGGGCAAACTTGCTATGCCAAATCACTTCCTGTGGGTTAGGCAGTGATTAAAGTTCCAATCTGCTGTAACAACAGACAATGCATTAAATATTTAGACAGTCACAGGGATTTATGTGACAGCAATTAGAGAGTTGTGGTACCTTTCTAGATAGGTGGTCATTGGGATGTGCTTTGCATTATAAATCAAATGGAGAGGTTATGAGCTTTTATGTAACTTGTTCAAAGTCATCCAATTTTCATTTTGTCAGATTCCAAATGTGAATCAAAGTTGGTGGAATCTGATGGTTTCTTCTTCCATTCCTAGCATGGTACTTTCTATGTATGTGTATTTAAATATATATGTATGTATGTAAGTATGTACCATGTATCTACCTATTTATTGGAAATTGATTCATGTGCCCCACTAAAGTCATATTCAAGGCCCAAACACAGATCTTGTGTGTGTGAACCCATTTTATATATAGGAACATTTTAGACATTCTTAACAGGTAAACTGTGGGCTCATTTGTACATAGGACCTTGAACCAGTGTATTTAGATAATGCCAAATTGAATCAGTTGTCTCTTAACTATGTGACTGTAGTTCTCATAAACAAAAGAAATTGAGAAACAGCGAGTCAGTGAAAATCAAAAGTCAAAATACTTTCTGATTCTGTAAAGGATGATAACATAAATAAAATAAACAGAAATGGAAATTGAACATAGTTTCAGAAATCTGTTTTTCCTGATAAATACAGCCTGTTTTCCTCTTTTAGGACTAACTAGCTGTATTGTAGCATATTGAAGGATCAAGAAAAATAGGAATTCCATAAATAAATGTGTCTGTTTTATTAAATAATATTTTATTGGCACTCAGGCTCACTACCCATTTAGAAATTGTCTTGTAATTCTGTTTGTTTGGTTTGTTTTTTTGCTAACATATTCTATCAGTTTTTGTTAGACAGTGAAGCCTTTGAATTCACCCTAATTTTTGAAGTACAGGATTCTTGGTGGGCTGTTTTTCTCTTTCAGTATCTTAAATACATCATGCAAGATGATAATGTAACAGGAGAGTGACACAAGGGAAAGCCAAGACAAGACATGCTGAGAAACCAAGACCTGAGGTGGTACAGGTGGGAAGATGCCTCTCTCCCACATCAGAGGTTCCCAGGATTGAATCCCAGTGTGTTCAGGAGGAGAAGGATGAGAAAAGAGGGCAGGAAACAGACACAGAGAGTTACCCAATGAATGGACACAAAACAGCCAAAAAATTGGGGGGGGCGGTCAAAAGATAAAAAGTAAGTAAATAAATAAATCTTAAATATATATATATAAGATATATATATATGATATATATATATGTATATATCATGTCACTTCTCACCTCCATAGTTTCTGATGAGTGGTTCAAACTTAATCTCTTACTACTTTCAGAATCCTATCTCTGATATTTGTCATTCTGAATAGTAGGTGTCTCAGGGTAGGTCTAGTCAGATTTACTCTGTTTGGGGTGTGTTGTCTTTCTTAGATATTGGTATTTATGTCTTTCATAAAAAAACACACAAAAATACTTTCTATTTCTTTTCATAGAAATTATTGGGAGAAGAAAAAAAGTTTTTCCTAAGCTCCCTGATCTGCCCTGCACCTCTCCCAGGACCTATAGGGGAATGGCTAGTTGTGATAAGAGACTGCACTATTTGTTAATTTGATATTACCATCCTGAGGTATGAAAATATACACTGAACAAATAGACACAGAGAGTTGGACACAAAAACACAGAACTAACTAATGTTATTTATAATTTTCATTCTCTAATAAAATAAATTTTACTGTAAAATATTATATTCAAAACATCTCCTTGCTTATTATTTGTGATTAATAAGCACTGTGCCCATGCAGTTTTGTACAAGAATTTTGTTCTTTAGTTATTGGCTCTCAAAGCTTTAAAATACAATCTACAATATTTTCTTTTACCTCAGAGCTTTGCTTATTTCCCATTTTGACTTTGACCTCAGATGAACAACACCAATTACAGGATATACTTACTGAGGTGCACACTCAACTTTGTAACAAAATATAAAGGAGGGAAATGCTCCTAGGGAAGGGGAATTTCTGTGTTTTCTATATACAGGATGAGGCTTCCAGACTACAGAAAGAATTTCATGTCAAGGGAGAAGGATCCTTAGCAGGAAAATGAGCATACAACTCTTCTATTACAAATTGTGCCAGGACTATACCCAAAATCACTTAGGTGTGTGGGGTGGGTTAAAGCATGGCACTGTTGAATGCAGTAAGTTAATCAGTTTTTAAAACAACACAAAGATACTGAAACACAAATTAACAGTTATTGAAGTATATTAACTTACATATTGACGTAAATCTTATATATTCATATAACGCCTCATGTCATATAGAAGTTTTCTTTAATATTTCAATGTGTTTACCTGGTCATGTCAGCCTTCAAGTATGGTTTAAATTATAGTGGGCCAATCTTGGACCAATTCCAAGATTTAACTGTAGATGGCACATTGAAGTGAAAATGAAAAATATTCATAAGAATTATATTTAAACCATATTCTGAAAACATTAATTTGGGAATTAATGATACATAAAATTTCAGTAAGTGTAAATTAATAAGATTAATTTACTTAATTAATTAAGTAGTCAATTAATAAGATTAACTAAAAAATCATCAGTCAGGATTATTTTAAGAAATGAAATACATCAGAGAGCTTGCTCTGCTCATGAATGTTCAGGGATGTTCAGAATCAAACCTGCACTTTACTTTAGGATGTTGAGCCTCAGAGCAGAACTCTACTATTCCCCTGGGACCTGATGATCCTGAGGATGTCCCAACCCTCTTGGGGTGTTGCCCAGGACTGAATGTGGTAGTAGGCACACAGGGACTACTTGAAAAATGCTGGATTGCAAACTCTAATTCTGTCCTTTTTGCCTGCTGTGACTATTTTCTTTTTATACAACTTGCAGCTTCCCCTCAGTTAATACAATTATTAAACAACTTTCTTGAGCACTTTCCTCATGGGAGCTAAACCACCATGATGGAAGGAAATGGTGCTTTCCATTTTTTTCTCTGGGTCTTTGGTTCTCTTCCTGTAGGAGTCACACATTTTTTGTGTATAGCTCTTGTTTTCATAAACTTTGTTGATTGCTTCCTCTAATTTTAAGATGAATTTTCTCTCCTGCATTGGTTTTCTGTGAAGTTACATTTCATATTATTGATGTTCTTTGAGCAGTAATCAGAGTTTCAACTGATGCTTTTGAAAGACACACTGAATCTCTGAATTTTCACACTGTAAAGATGACTGCTTTTGTTGGACTTTTGAACTATAAGCAATTCCTTCACTTGATTTAATTCACATACCATCTTTTTTCTTTTTTTATTAAATTTTTAAATTTAAAGAAGCTTTAGATTACATAAGTGTTACATAAAAAATATAGGGAATTCCCATATGTCCTCCTCCCCCTCACATACACTTTCTCACATTAACAACATCCTTCATTAGTGTGGTACATTTGTTACAATTGATGAACACATATTGAATCATTGCTACTAACTCTGGATATATTTTACATTACAGTTTGCACTCTTTCCTGAAAAATTTTGTAAATTATGACAAAATATATAATGGCCTATATCTGTCATTGCCATGTCATGCAGAACAATTCCAATGTTCCAAAAATGTCCCCATATTACACATATTCCTTCCTCTCCCTTCTCTCAGAACCTCTGGTGGCCATTCTCTTTACAACAATGTTAAGAGTTCTTTCATTGCCAGAATAATAATGCCTATAATAGAATAATAGTCTACTTTACTCCATTATTCATGCCCCAATATTGAGGATTTGGGGATGGTTATTCCCACTCTATTTCTAATTAAGAGAGGACTTAGATTCCATGGTGCAGATGGATGGAAATATCTTGCTTACAGTAGCAGACACTCTCTGTTCCTTGGGATGCATGTTGTCCATCATCATCTACTTCTTAGTTGTCCTGGGTGAATCCAATGAACTGGAGAGTAGCTTTTGCAACTCTGCTGAGATTCAGGGCTCAAATGACACATGGACCCACCAAAGATTTACATCTCTTGGACATATATTTAACAAATATAATACAATATAGTTTCAAATAAAAATGGCAGAAGATCCATGAGTAGGGAAACTATAAATGAGTCTAACTCTGTTACACTGGGGAGCATAAATTCCAAAGTAAGGCCCACTAACAGGGCACTGAATTCCTGATGTTATCTGCCTTGTTTATGGTATCTGGATATCTCTAGAGTCCTAAGGAACCCTACTATTTGAGGCACTGTTTACTGTGGCAGTCAATGAGATCCTGCTGAGATGTGCATAAGCATAAGCTCTGGAAAGACCTCCCAGCACACTTTGAAATATCTTAGCCATTGTGGCAGTTTGATATAGTTATGAATTCCAAAAATAGATATTGGATTATGCCTGTAAACTGATCTGTTACTCTTGGCATGATTAAGTTATGATTAGGACTTTGATTGGGCAACATCAGTAAGATTCAGAGATAAAACTCCATGGCAGAGCAGAGGAGTTAGTTGGAGGTTTGATCGTGGAGTTTTGAGTTGGAGTTTTGATGTTTGAATTTTAATGTTGGAGCCTGGGGAAGCAAGCACACAGAAAAGTTTGGCCATGAGGAATGAGAGAAGGCCCCAGGAAGAGATGAGCCATTCATTTGATAGTCCACATACAGCTGCCCTAGTGGAGAGACACAAGCCTAATTCCAGAGAAAGGCAAGCCCAGGAAAGAGAGGAACCCAGGAAGCCTGAACCCTGGCAGAAAATGGCAGCCATCCTGCTCCAACACGTGGCCATAGACTTTGGTGAGGGAAGTAACTTACGTTTTATGGCCTGGTAACTATAAGCTTCTACCCCAAATAAATATCCTTTTATAAATGCCAATAGATTTCTGGTAATTTGCATCAGCACCCCTTTAGCTGACTAATACAGCCATAAAAACTCATTTGTATTTACCATTTGCCCCTTTTTGTCAAGGTCTTTTTCCAGATGCATTGTTAGTTCATGCTTGGTAATAATCCCTTAGTGCGAGGGAGGGTTATTACTGGTAGTCAGGTCCCCCTCAGGGGGAAGGTAGTTCAATTATATACTGAGTTTGGCTAAGAGAGAGGCCACATTTGAGCAACAATGAGGCTTGCAAGAGATAGCAGGCAATATATAATATTTGGCTAAGTTTCAATTTCAGAAGAAATGGTTCATAAGTACAATCATCAATATCAAGGGCCTGGTGTAATGGTCTATCTTCCTTCACTGGAAACTGCCTTGTACTTTGAGAATTCTTACTGTCTATTAGAGAATATTGCAGATCTCACCAGGATGGGAATCAATACTATTTTGGTTATTGTATGGGTCTCCAACCACCAAGACGATGCCCCAAGAACACTTGAACATATTTATATGCCTTAGAGACATGCCTCAGGTGAACCACTCCCCATTCATCCATCACTGACACCCCACACCAGTGATCCTCCCCTGCAACAGTTGTGACCCTTCTGTGATCTAAAACCTCTCCAAAAATGAAGCCAACAAAATACCAAATGAAATTAATAAGAAAAAATAATATTTTTAAAAATAACAAACAAAATACAAAAATATTTAAAATAATAAAAGATATTTTACACATTGTGTCTTTCATTACTGTAAGATCTGTTTTCTTGTACATACAGTGACATTTTCTTCCATTTATTCCCCCAGAGTCTTATTTTTTTCATTTTCTCTTCAAAGCAGCTTTAGATTACAGAAAAGTCACATAGAGAATATAGGGGATACCCATTTAACCAATGCCCTTGCCTTTTCCCCCCTTCCCTATTGATAAAATTTGACATGTGAATGGTGCATTTGTTACAATTGATGTGTTAATATTGAAACATTGCTACTAACCATGGTGAATGGTTTACATTATGGCCTACATTTTGGTCCTTACACTTTAATACATTTTGATGAAATTTAAAGTAGCCTGTATCAGTTATTGCAAGATCGTGCAGAACAATTCTAATGCCCTAAAAATACCCTGTGTCCCATCCATCCTACTCTTCCCTCCCCTTCTCCTGGGAACCTATGGCAAGCACTAAGTTTCAGGTTTTGAAGAATAAGATTTATAGTTACTTGCAATAGTATTGAGGGCTTGACTATTGGTCTGTTTCCTTTTATTAGGCACTGCCTATGTTCTTGAGGGATTCTTAACCCTCTAATCTTCATATACCTTTTAAATCATTCCTTTTTTCTCCTTAAAGTTTTTTAAAGGAAATATTTAAGTTAATAGCATCAATAGTTCCTTCAAATTGACTTCTGACTGATATTTTGGTCTCCACATTCTAATTCACTATTTTTTTTTTCCATTGAGTTGGGTCTGTCTTTCTGATCCTGACCTGCCAAAAGGGGAGCAAAGAAGCCTATTTGCATTTTGGAAATTATGATGACACCCTACACTGCACTTGTAATCCCCATCATTCCTTCTGGGATCATATCCACCTCCACCTCTCCTTCTGTTTTCCATCACGTCTCAGTTCACCAACCCCTACATGGAATTCCCACTTTTTCTCTCATCTATAATGATAGTAGTCCTGCTCCTTACCTGATAGAGTGTGGTGAGGAAAACAGAGGATAATGCACATGAAGCACTGAGAACAGTTCATGACACACCAATGGACCAAAGATGTCATCTCTAATGGGAACTCTTTGCCTCCATCCCAGAATCTGCGTAATGACTTACCCTAAAGGGGAAATGTGACAATCAGCCCAGGGCTGTGGGTCTCATATTAACCCCAGTAGACTTTATATTAGCAGGTTTTTATCCCTGATGTTCTCAGCTTTCTTCAAGCTCATTATGACAGGCCTAATTCCCTATCTAATTGTATTCCTCTGCTCTGCTTGGGATTTCCAATGATGTTTGAGAATGAATGCCTGGCATCTAAATAATATTATTCTTATATTCTTCTTTTAAAGTCATGATGTTTACAGCTTGGCTTTGGATTGGTTCCTTCTATATAACTGTACAGCTTAGGGCTAAGGAGAAAAGCCATCTTCTGTACAATGGAAGAAACAATATGACCCAAGTGCAATAATTTTCATTCTTCACATACTAAGAAAGAGCACATATAGGTAGTGAGCAGCAAAACACACATTGTCTGTGGGCCAAGATTTACATTGCTGCAGACCCAACAATTGTGTTTTGGATGTCTAAAGCTAAAAAATAAACTCAAATTTGTTGTTGAATTAGGAGGCTCTTTCATGTGTTTTTCCCTCTCACATATCTTTGGATTATCAATATGCTTTTTTTAAAATTACACAACTGCATGAAGTTTCAATAAGAAAATGCACACAGTGTCTGAAGCCATACTAATTCATTTAATATGATATTTGTTTTTAATTAGTTATGTTGGATTTTAAATAGTGTTACCAGTAGAGGTCATATGTGACACAATGTGGAAGTAAGACCATAAATGCATAAGGGAAAGCAGTTTGTTACTCAAATGTTCCAGAGAGATTTAGAGGTGCCCTGAGTACCAAAGTAAGCATAATAGACTTCCTTGGCTCAGCCAGCAGGTGGAGAGCACACAAGCAGAGTAACATGTTAGAGACCCATGAGCTTGTCCTTTCTATAATTCTGGGTGAGGGTTAGCAGATTTCCCACAGGTATCAATGACTGGTTATTTACTGCAAAGGCCCCCATAAAGGGAAAGGTACTGGCAGACTGTCGGCCATGGTGAGGCTCAGCTAATCATTTGCAGTCAGCTGTTTGTTCTGGCTCAAGAATGTGGATGATTTGGGTGCTGACAATGTACCTGAGTTTAAACTCTGGGGATGATAAGATCAGGGGTGTATAATTGTTTATTAACTAAGCCAAAATGCATGTGGAGGCAAACAGCTTAACCAAAGTAAGATTGACACCAAGGCAGCACACAAAAAATTTTGAAGAGTAATGAGAAAGTGCATCCTTCAAAGCTTATGCATGAGCATCACTTAAAAATAGAAAGAAAAAACAAATTTCTAGCAATCCTGAATTCAAATGATTTCTTCTCTTTGTCATCATATAAAATGGGACAATAATCCAAAACATGTTGAATTATTCATATAACAATTCATGAAATTTATTTGCACATTCTATTATTATTTATCTATTATTTATTACTTTTCCCATTTTCTGAAGTTTTTGAAATCCAAGTATTGAAGATTCTATTATAATGTACTCAGAAACTTTTAATAGAATTAAGAACACAAAGTAAATGGAAATGTAAATTTCAATGTCTATTGCATATGTACTTTTGTTTAAAGGGTAAAAGGCATATTGGGGCTCTGATAGGAATCTCTGAATGTTTTTGTAATGGAAATGACCTATTAGTGAACATGGCTTTTGAGCTATTGGTTTAGTATGTGCATGGCTAAGCAACAAGTCCCCCACTGGGGAGCCCAAAACACCCTTGTAATTCTACTCTAGTATGTGCTTTCATGTATCCCTGAGTATAATGTGGTAAATCCATTTCTTAAATGTATTTTCATCATTCTTTATAAAATTTTCTATGCAGACCTTGGGCATCCTAAAAGAAACATGTAGTATTTGCCCCTTTAAAAATATGTAAAATAATGGGTTCAACAGGTGAGTTATATTAATTATAGGTAGATACTGTGAGATTGTCAAATATAAAAGTATAAAGATGATAGCATTTCTGCTGATGGTTGATGGAGCAAATCCACAAATAACCTGTCTTAGTTCATGAAAATGATATTGCTCTCTCCTGGCATTTCACAATATAAATAAAACACATGATGTTTAATATTCTATCTCAATTTTATAAGAATATATAGTCAAAAGCAAAAGACATACAGTAAACATTCTGGGATTTAGTTGTTCATTCATTTAATTGTACTGCATGAAATACCATTTATGATAAGATGCATCAACACACACTCATAACAAAAGTTATATTTTATTTTTACCCCAAAAGATTGCCACCATTTAGGTATATAATTGTCTCGAGATGGCTTGTTGATTACCACAAAACTTTTACTGCAAGTTAAATTAAAAAGTTACATTAAGAAACAATTTATAACTTTTTATATGATACTTCCCCTTTCAAATTAAATATAGGAATTATAAACAGTAAAGAAATAAACCATATTCAGCTATTGCTGACCTCTCATTTCCTTGACATCCAGCAGTCTCCATGTCTAGCCTGACTTAGATCCTACAAATCTACAGGCAGAAATGTGATCTCATCCATGGTATTTGTTAAGACCCTTCACCAGTTTCTGTTGATGATTCTTCATTTTCCCCTTCATGTAAAATTTATTTGAGTGGAATCATTCTAGGAAAAATCCCAGGTGATAGACCAGAGGATTGGGGATTGAGACAGCCATAGAAAATAGTAGAGTTCATTAAAAACATAAATTTGAAGTTCATTTGCAATGAGGAACACTTCAAAGCATGAATTTTGGTTTGGAGAACTTCCCCAATTAAACTTTAGTAGCCATGCAGTCATGTGATGAAAATGGTAGTTTCTTATAGAAGGATTCTGGGGCAATTGGTCACAACTGAAGGACAGTCTTCCCCATATAGGATGCATAGGATAAATGGAGGCAGACTGATTCCATATGAAGGCATTCCCAGTACTGAATGATTTCCTCTGTTTTTACAATTGATACAGGATAATGAATTTTCTTGGTCTCACAAAAAGAAACAAACAAATAACAAAATAAGTGTGATTGTCATCAGTGTAATGAGATTCTGGATCTTTGAATACAAAATTAGACATGAAAGCTGCAGATAAAAATGTTACAGCTGTAGGTATAGCCTCACCTTGGGATAAGTGTACACGAGTACACCATTGCAGAGTGCCCCACATCATATTACCACATCTATACATGAATATTCATATGTGGAGAAGGGTGATTGTATTGTTATCAGATTTTGTCTAAGTTCTTGACAATGCTGCAAAAATGAATTTCAAGAGCACATTGGATTACTTAGGCCAGTAATTTATTAAGGAATGATGAGAAGAAAAATGGGAGAAAACAACAGATCATAGGTACCAGGTAGAGAGGAAGAGGCTGAAGGGTGATAAAGAGGGCTGATTTATAAAATACAATTTCCCATTATGGATTATAAATCCCTGGGTTTACTTGTGTAGTGATCTAAGTGTGGGCAAAGAAGACCAGAAAAAGGTTTTTTGGATTTTATGTTTAATTTTTAAACTGTTAATTATTCCACACCTTTGCTAATGACACAGGAGGAGTCCCAGAAGCTTGGTGTTTGATTTATTACCCCACACCCATCAATCCCCCAGAGGTGCCCAATGATAAGGCCCCTGGAGAATATCTGGGGCTTCTCCTGGCTTCTAGAGGAAATCTTGTTCTGAATAGAAGAATCTCATGAGGGTCTTCCAGCAGCCATCTTGGGGGTATTGATGTCCATGTGGACCTTTTGTGAGGTTCCAGATCCATCTATTGATTACCTATCTAGTCTGTTTCAGCATGGTATTGTTTGGGTGACTAAGATTCATGTGGAGCCATGTGGACTTAGAGTGATCTCATCTAATGGATTAGTCTGTACTTGATATAATTAAACTTTTCCATTTCACCATGAACATTACAAAAACATCCATTTATATTAGTATAGTGACCAGAGTAAAGCCAGGTAGCTTTAGTTTGCATAACCTGTCAAACTGTCTCCCCCCAGTAGAACCACTGATGGTCTCTTCTGGTTGCCAGGCACTTGTTTTTCTTTGAGATAGAACATTCACAGGTTTCCAAGCTGGCAGTTGTAGACCAAAAGCTTCTTGCCAGATGCAGAGTTGTAGATTTTTTTGAGACCATGGAAGACCTACTGAGGTCCATAAAAATGTCTTTGCAGCTAGTCCTAGAACTTCTAGCCAGTGTTTTGATGGTCTTGTCAGAATTCTGGAGGCACAACTCAATTATACTGGAGTTTTCCTTAGAAATCTTACTCTATGCTACTTTGATTGCTCTCATAATAAAATTCTGGTGGCACAGTTTGAAGGAGAAAAAGCTAGCCAAGCACTTTTCTACTCAATATGAAGATTGTCTTAAAATCAGTGAGAAGATTGGACAGATAACTACATTGTGTAAAGAACTTAGCACACCTTCAGTGAAGACCAGTCCTCCAATGTTAAAAAATTATGCTTGGAAGTACTTAATAAGGATGTGAATAGGTTCCTCGTGTCAATGGAAATTGCAGGAGATATTCTGTACAAAGAATAGACAAGGGAGCTGACTAAGTTTTCTTTCAACAGCATGATGATGGCTCATCTTCAAGGAAACACACTATCTCCCAGTGAGTGACCTGAATCCTACCACTTTAGTGTGATGCAGGTGAACATCATTTTAAATTTATCTCAGAAGAATGTCAAACAATGCCAGGAAGAGACACTTAATGGTGTGGATGAAAATTCTCAGCTTCAGGAGACCTTAAAGTTGTTTGTCTTGGGAGATGCTAGATGGAATGAAAGTATGCAGGAAGTAAAGGCACAGAAAAAAAACCTTGAAAATTCCACAATGCAGTTAGAACTCATTGTCAATGATAAAGACAGCCAGTTAACATATTTGATTGAAACAGTTCTGAAGTTGATAAATGTGCTTGCTGTCTGTGAAGTTTTCACACCTGCTATCAACTTGGAATTAGAGGAAAAGAGTGAATCTGTGAAAGGAGACCAGCCTCATAAGATACATGTCAATGTACCAAATCTGATCGATGTTGTAACCACAAACGTTAATGTAAACAGACTTGAAAAGGAAAAATAAATGATATATAAAACTTTCTGTAAGGAAAGTCAAGTCAATGAAGCACTTACATATCAAAATAAACATCTGAAAACTGAGCAAACATCTCTAAAGCAGGAAAATGAACACCTAGAAAAGCAGATACAGAAGTTTCACCAGAAACTGCATTCTTCCAGAAGTACATAAACACGCCCTGCAACTTACCCCTGAGTCAAAATCCACTTAGAAATAGAGAAAAGCATTACCCAGGTGAATGAAAATATCAGTTTTACACAAAAACAACTTGATACATACTGAAGGATGACAAAACATCTGGAAAATGAACTGGAGAGCATTGCTTCTCATTATGAAAGTTGGACTAGTTAATATCATAGAAAAACTCATGAAAGTGCCTGGCAGCTCTAGCTACAGAGAGGAAGCTTAATGGGCAAAGACTGGAAAATGAGCAGAACAAGCAAAAGTTGTCAGAGATAGATGATAAATTACAGCGTGCCCCATGTGTTCCTTTCCCCCCACTATTCCATATGATATTAAAATGATGTGAGTGTGTAAGAAGGTACTTCTTAAGAAGGCAGCATCATGTATATGCAGAGAACTGTCTCACCTGGTGTCACAGCAGCAGCTCTGGCTGCCAGAGACCTACTTCTCAGATTACACATAACTTCCTCATGAACCTGATGAATACTTGTCTACTAAAGTCCTTGAATTATCTTTCCATATCACTAAACTTCATAATTTTATTTAATTCAAATTATTTTGACTAATGAGATTTTGGGTCAATGATGACTCTAGCACTGGTACTGTGTTTTGACCCAGACACTGTCTTCAACATCAGGAACTCACAGTTTGTTGGATTAGACTGTCAAGGAAATGGAGATTTATCACAGTGGGTAGAGATCAGATCTGAAAAAATTTCAAGTACTAGGGGCTATAGGATCCCATCTTGTTGGGTCATGAACACTCCAGGAGAAAGTTGTGATTCTGCTGAGAATTACTACTTAAGTAAGAAAGAGCCATGTAAAGGTGAGTAAAAGAAAAAATTCAGGTAATGGATACAGCATATGCACAGAAATGATGGTGTTATTCAATCCTAGAATTTAGAATCATTCAGTGTGACTAGGGAAGTATATTATTATAGAAGAATAAAAAGAATAATATTTGGAAAGAAGACAATTATAAGCAATACATTAGGCTTGCTTCTTTATAGATACATACTTTGGGCCTCATTCCAAGAAAAAAGGAGCTCTGGAAAGAGTTTAAACAGGTCTGGGACAATTCTGACTACAAGAGGTTAGGTAATAAGGAGAGAATTATAGAAAGATGGTGGAGTGGGAAACTCCAGCAATCAGGCCCTCCACCCAAACAACTATTGACCTTCCAGAAACTCTGATTCAACTAATTATGAAGCTTTAGAATTTAGTGGATCACTACAGCAGCATCCAGATAGGAGCAGGAGGAAGATGCAGATAAATTACTATAAATACTGGTGATTTTCACCCTCCCTAAAGTAGGTACCACTACCCATCCCCCAGCCTCATGGTGGTCAGATGGGTACAGCAGCGCTGGCTCCTGGTGCATATTGTGTGCATTCATGTCAGTGCCAATGATTCAGCTGGAAATCATAGGGGCTTAGCCAGGGAACTTGTCTCAGGCTCACCCTCTCAGAATTTATTCTGGTTGCAGAGAGCTGAGACTGTGAGAGAAATAATCAAATTGAAATAGCCTGGGGCAAAAGACCATAAATTAAGTCAAACAATGGAGCACAAGTTGGAGATGAGTATTTCAAAGGGAGTAGAGGATGCCTTCACTCAAATTCCTATAACCTTAACAGGGGAATTTGAAGCCACTAGGAAGCACAATCCCAGGAAAATAAGCAGGCTCCCAGGCTTCACAGGGCTCACAGAAGATAGAGAGGACCCTACACTTTTATTTGCCTCAGGCTGATCTCCTTGACAGTAGAGCTAACCTTTGAAGGAGACCACCAGACAAAACAGAGCCAACTGGCAAAAACAGTGAAAGGTGCTTTTTGCTTTGGTTTCTTTGTTTAGATTAGCTTCTGGTATTCAAGAAAAACTCCATTATATCACTAGCCAGGTGCTTACTTAAGGAACAGACTGCTGGGGAACAATTTCCAGATTTTAATATTTGATAAATATGAAAATGCACACTGTTGCAACAAAAGATTACTAAACAAAGAAACTGAAAGGGATGGTCCATTCAAATAAAAAAGATAAATATCTAGAAGCCATTAATGAAATTTTAGGACTCTTGGTTCCCATTCTTTAGCTTATTACAATGCCACAGTAATCAAAACAGCATAATATTGGCACAAGGACAGAAATATAGATCAATGGAATAAAAATGACAGTTCCAAAATTAACCCTCCCATTTAAGGCCAAGTAATTTTTGAAAAGGTTCCAAATACCAATTGGGAATGAATACTCTGGATGTCTACATGCAAAAGAATGAATGAAAAACCCTCTCTCACACCACATATAAATATCAACTGAAAATGGTTAAGAACTAAATATAAGAACCTATGTAAAAAACTTCTAAAAGAAAATGGAGGGATGCATCCTCAGGACTTTGTGTAAGGCAATGCTTTGTTTGAATTCTTATCCAAAACACAAGCAACAAATGAAAAACTAGATAAATTGGGCCTCATCAAAATTTAAAACTTTTGTGCATCAAAGGAATTCACAATGAAAGTAAAATAACAACCTACAAAGTGGTGGAAAATGCTTGTAAACTACATATATGATTAGGGTTTAACATCCAGAATATATAAAGAAATCCTACAATTCAACAACAAAAAGACAAACAACCCAATTTAAAATGGGCAAAAG
>JAQZBX010044293.1:0-21401 GCA_029593785.1 Cabassous unicinctus
GCGTTTAAAGAGATGGGTTTGATGGTTCAGCCCCGTGGCTAACATTTCTTGATCCCAGAAGCGATTTCTTCTAATTGTTTTAGTGAATGAGTTGGAATACTCTGGTGGCACCAATCAATTACTGCCCAGTTGATGATGAAACAGCCTGAAAAAAATTTTTGACTCCATTCTGTGACTGATCCAGTCCCAACGTTGTAGACACGGTTTATGGGTCAAAATTCTTGACAGGTTCAGAATTACTTTAATAATCTGAAAGTTGAGGCTATTGATTGAATCAAAATCCTTCACAAATATAAAGACTTGTTTAGAAAACTTCGTTCCAGTTGGATACGCTTCTATGAAGGGGGTAAAAAGCCTTGATTTATGGGAACTGTTTCTCTTTCCCCTTCCCCTATTATTATTTACTGTTCTAAGTTTTAGAGTATTTATGGCTTAAAGGAGCCTTGCACAGTCTATCCCTCAAGCTTTCTAGATGAAGAAAGGAGAAAGGATAAATAAGAAGTCACCGTGAAATATTGCATCTTAATAAGAAGGACGCGGCAGTGGTTAAGTGGGTGGAATCTGATGCAAGCTGCCTGGGTTTGAAAAACTCCTCACTCTTTTTCTTATCAGCTGGGTAAATTTGGACATAAGACCTAAGCTTTCCTTGCCTCTGTCTCCCTAAAAGTAAAATGAGCATAAAAAAACCACCTGCCTCTTAGGGTTGATGGGAAGATCAAAAGACGCTATGAAATATGTGGAGCGCTTAGAGAAGCGCTGAGTAAATATTGAACGTCATTACTGGGATGCCTTCAGGAGGCACCTAACAATGGCTCACGGCACATCAGGCTTCCAAGTCTGTCTTCTCACCTGGACTTCTACTTATGAATCCCTGAAGGATGGCTGTGCTGAATCTAACGGCCAGAAAGCAGGTAGTGGCTCCCAAATGCACCAATGATAGCGAGTTACTGAGCACAGAGGGCACGTTTTAGGTCGGACTGCCTGGGTTCAAATTCTGCCTCCACCACTTACTTATCAGCAAGTTTCCTAACTTGCAGGCACCAGTGTCTTCAACTGAACGTTGGAATAACGGCACAGTCATGAAAGGGTTGCACAAATAAAGCACATATAAGGCTGCCTCATTCAATGCGTGTGATTATCCTTGTTGCTCTTTTTATTATTAATTCATTTCCTTTGTGAAATTTTTATCACAACCAGTCTCATGTCCCTACCCTCCATCCATTCTCATTGAATGCAAAGTTAAAACAAATGCCAGAGAAATTTACTGACAAGAACGTAAAGATGATAAATGGAAACAAGGCTTAGGGAACATATCACATTTTAATATTTTTGTGGATTAATTTTTAGTTAATGATGCTGAGGGTGGAAAATGGTGCCAATAGCAATAAAAGAAGAAACAGAAAATAATACATATTCACCAATCAAAGAGAATGCAATAAAATATTCTACAAGGGTGGTGGCGCTGCCCACACAGCTGCAAATCGGCATCTTCTGTGACCTGCTTAAACCATATCAGCTGGTAAATGGAAAAATGCCATTTACACACACAAAACAAATGGGGAAAAAACCAAATAGCTACAAGCTTAAGTCATCTGAAGCCAGTCTACGAAAGTCCTGAATTCTAAAACTTTAGGAAATAGTTCAACTCCAGGCATAATTATAGGTAGCAATAAATGCTATGGCAAAACATAAAACAGAGCAGAGGGACAGAAAGTGACCAGGGGAAGACAAGGGTTTTATTTTGGATAGTTTTATTTTATTTTGGAGCAGCCTCCCTGAAGAATTGATATTGAGATGTGGATGAAGTGAGGGAGTGAGTAGTGCAGATGGCTGGGTAAAAGAGCATCCCGGGCACCAGGAAGAGTAAGTGCAAAGGTCCTGGGGTGAGGCACTACTTGGCATGACCAATGGACATTTAGGAGGCCAAGTTAGCAGGAGAAGAGTGAGCTGAGTGATGGAGTCGGTGTGGGGTGGTAGCAACAGTGTGAGCCTGCTCCATCGCTGTGTAACCTGTGCGAGTTACTGAATTCCTCAAAGCCGCTCTTTCTTCATCAGCAACATGGGAACAATAAAGCAGCATGATTCTCATGAAGACTCAATGAGACAGTTTGTGGAGCATGCCTGGCAAAGTTCTTGTGCGGGTAGAAGGTACTCAAAAAATTGTAGCTGAAAATTTTTTTTTCACAAATTTCAAAAGATTGCAGCTGAAAAACAAAGCAAAAGTGTAATGGGTTGCATGATGTCTTTCCAAAGCCTTGTCCAAGCCCCCCATACCTGTGACTGTGACCTTATTTGGAAAGAGAGTCTTTGCAGCTGGAATTAAGTTAAGGATCTTGAGATGAGATCCTTAATCCAATGAGGCCCTAAATCCAAATGACGAGTATCCACATAAGAGAAAAGGAGAGGCACACAGAGAAGAAGGTGATGTGAAGATGGAGGCAGAGTGGAGTGATGCATCTGCAATCCAGGAATGCCGAGGGTTGCTGACAGCCAGCAAAATCCTAGGAGGGCGGCATGCAGTGGCTCCACCCACGGGACCTCCAGAAAGAGCCACCTCTGCCAACATCTTGATTCAGACTCCTGACCTTCAGAACCGTGAGAGAATAAATTTCTATTGTTTAAAGCCACAGGGTTTATGGTAATTTGTTATAGGAGTCCTAAGAAACTAATAATAATTAAAATACAAACAGAAAAAAAAAACACAGATTTAGCAATTTATGAGGCCAAGCAGCCAAACCAAGTTCACCATTCAGTTGATCTGTGTCATTTCTTATTTTCAGCGTGCAAGGCTGTGTTCACCAGTGCCTTTGTCCACACGGAGCTCTCCTTCTGTTGGAGGGGACAGGTGGATATGAGGCTTACCTAGGACAATAAGATTTGAGTTCTGGGGAGTGTTGTGGAGGGGGGTTGCAAACTCCCTGAGCCCCCTTTTTGTTTCATGGGATCCCTTCAGTTTCTGGACAGCCAAATCTTGCAGAAGTTGCTATAGTTACAGGAAACTGAATTTAGGTCCTAATGGAATTTGTATTGATGGTTTCAGGATTTGATAAATAAACTTTTCCTTTTCTTACTGGTAAATGGGGGAGGAGCATCACCAATACTTCCCATTCCCAGCTTTATCATGGAATTAGAAAAGTCAGAGGCATTGTAATATGACTTTGTGAATAGACATAAGGGTGTCTGAGTGACACCAAAGGGGGTGGCCAGCAAAAGATATTCTGCAGAACAATATTTAATATTCATGAATTTCTCCAGTGATCGGTTGATGCTCCCAAAAAAATACAGCACATGTTACTGAGACCAAGAAATATATTCGGGTCTTTAAAATAGCATTGCTTGGGATAGGAAATGTGCTTTGAAAATAAACATTCTCAGAAGGTTTAAGCATAGAAACCATGTTGTCTCAAACATATGGCCATTGTGACAGTAAGGTGGTGACTATGAAATGATATGTCTGATTTTTAACAAACATTCCAAAATTCATACCGCCCCCGCCACCCCCCCAAAAAAAAAAACACCCACAAAAACATTGTGCTGTCAGGATAATTCTTTGGGAAGAGGCACATCTATTCCTTGGCCACCCCAAAGGTGTGGTAACTCATTTAGAGGACAGATGGGTTCTTGGCTTAGGGTGAATTAGACTTTTAGGTGTAAGTGCATTTTCTGAGGGGAAAAGTTTATAGGTTTCCCTAAATTATCAAGAATTCCATTACTCTCAAAAATATCAGGAACCACGAATTTAGAAGCTGAGTGGTATAAATGGTGGATTTGATGTTTGGAGAGAGCCAGAAGCCATTTAGGGACCTGTCTGATGACCTGAAAGCCTTGTGGGCATCCTAAATCCTACATAGCCAAATGGAACTCTTGTCCCCCCTTGTCACACGTCTATCTTCAAGGGGGACCTGCAGCTGAGAGCAGGGAGATGAAGATTTTGAGGGCCCTCCATTTAAAAAGTACACAAAATAGTTTACTTTCCCAATGTTCACAACAACATGACCACATGAACTTAATGCTTACTTTTATCACTGAGGTTTTAGATGGGGCGCCTCTATAGGAGGCACCTGAAGCTGAAGCTGCAGGGTGTCGTCCTAAATCTACCTCTGCCTTGGCATAATCCTTGCTTTCCTCTTTGCCACCTCCCACCTTCAACATTCAATTAATTGAAAACTATGTCTTTTTTATACCCCAAATAATGTCTTGAATGCATGCACTTCTTTCTATAGCTACTACTGGGACTCTTCTTGTCCAAGACATTATCATTTCTTGCCTGAATATCTACAATAGGTTGCTTACACTTTACCCTTCTCCTTTCATGTTTCTACAGAGCAGCCTGCATATCGTTGTTATTGGCCGCTATCTAAATAGGAGCTTCCTTTCAAGTTATTCCAGGAGTAATACTCTGGGGACTTATTACTGTGTCATGTTTATTTTCTTTGTAGTATTTATCACCGTGTGTAATCTTATATTTATCTACTTTGATTACTTGTTTATTGTTTGCAGTAAACAATTACAATAGATACTATTTGGCCATGGGTTCTTCGCACATCATAAATGCTCAGTTAAATGCTGGCTGAATTAAGAAGGGATTTAACAAGCTGGGTGGGACCATGTTGATTGAAAAAGCAAAGGCTGTTTATAAAACAATGAAAGTTTTTCTTGGGGGAGTTGTTGAACTGAACTGAAGGCAAGTTTCAAAAATGTTTTGAAAAATGGTCCCACTCTTTGGAGCAAGGGTATAGCCTTCACATGTGACTACAGAGAAGAAAAAATAGTCTAGCACACGTGCTGGTTGGTAGATGGGTTTGGAAGTGTGTAAAATGTCAATTTCATGACTCTTGGTCACAGTATCCATCATCTGAAGGGTTTTGAAAGAGGATATAAAACAGGAAACCTAAGCAGGGCATGTGTGGAAGACCAGGAGAGGGTTTGAGAAGGGTGATGAAACACTTTGCCATAAGAATAATATCTAGGATTTTTGAATGCTAACTATATGCCAGGTGCTGGGTTAGGTGCTTTATCTAATCTTTCCACTAATCTAGTTAGTAAGAAGTGTTAATTTCCCTGTTTTATAGGTGAGGGACCCTGAGGCTTAGATACCCTGTTTTAATTTGTCAAAGGCTTGCCAATGCAAAATACCAGAAATAAAGGGGATTTATTTGGGGTAAAAGCTTACAGTTCCAAGACCATGAAAAGTCTAAACTGAGGCACCATCAGAGATGCTTTCTCAACAAAATCAGCTACTGTTGATGCCAGTGTGTTGCCACGTAGTGAGGCAAGATGGCCGCTGATCTCTGTGAGGTTTCCGCCATCCCCTCTGGGCTCGCTGTTTCCTGCTTCGCTGCTCCATGGGCCCAGACTGTGCGGCTTTGTGCTTAATTGATCCTGTAGTCCTCTCTCCTCGGGCACAGGGCCTGTCCCTAAGGGCTTCTGTCCTTGCAGCGCAGCTGTGGGCAAAACTGGACTCTTCTCTCACATGGCAGTTCCCTTTTTCTCTCTCTCCCAGCAAGGGGGAAGGGACTCAAGCTGAGTCATGCCTCGCTGATGTAGCCCAACAAAAAGCCCTACAGCAATCTTCACAGGTAACCTAATCAAAGGCCCCTCAGCTGAATTTAATGCAGTCAAAAGAGTATCACACTAAGAGGAATAGATTAGTTCACAAACACAATATTTCTCTTTTTGGGATTCATAAAATAATCTCAAATTGCCACATACCCTAACAACCTTGTCTAAGGATACAAAGCTAATAAGAGATGGAGCCAAAATTTGACCTGCCTCTTCCTATAAATGTTTTCACTTTTTATAAAGAAATTGATGTCAATTCATTAAAAAAATCTGGACAAATAATAAGTTATGGGTAATCTTGGCTCCATTCAGTTTTTTTGAAAAGTCCAGACAAGTCTTTCTCCTCAGAGTGGGATAGGTACATGTGGCTAATTCCTAAAGTCTGTAGTTTCTCAGGTATCTGCTTGGTAACTTATTGCTTACATAAAAATATGCTCACCAAAATACTGCTGCTCTCTCATTTCCAATGCTGGTAACAAACAAATTAGCTATTTTAAGAATTTTCTTATAATATTCTGAAGAATTTCTGTCTTTCTCTTCAACATAAAAATTTCTCACTATAAACATCCTTTGACTTTTCTCTCTCTTAAACTTTCTTCTAGTCCTGGAATGACACATCATTGATGCTGATGGTAATGATGACATAAGCAGATTGTGTGACTGCTTCCAAAAAGTACAAAAGAAGGTTAAATCTAAATCAGATATATCTAGGTATATGTTGGCACTTTAACTTTTTGCCAGAGAACAGGGGTAGTTTTAACTCAAGACTTCCTAAATGAGTACATCTTGGTTTACGCCATTAGTCCAAAGAATCCTTGGCCTCTGAAGAATTTTGAGTTTCTTTTAAGATTCTTTGATATGAGTGATCGCATAGTCATTTGGATACAGCTTCTTTTCTCATTAGGCTGTCTGAATTTTAAAAATCCCCAATGGCGATGAAACCTGAAAGAGAGAATGAGTGTATTATTTTTGTTCAACGGCAGCAGATCTCATAGTCAAAGAAATCAGCCCGACACTTGGCCAATAAAAAAGGAATGTCAGTCCAATGAACACCTTGAGAGGCTCTAAGAGCCTTGTCTCTGTGTTTTATGAGGGCCACAGTCTAAAGACTAAGGCCAGTGGCCACAATGGCTTGTACCCAAGTCCCCACCATAACTTCTGTACTAAGGCTGTCCATCTGAACTCACCTCTGATTGGTACCTTCTTAGTCAATTTAAGAATTTTATTAGTTTCCATTTTGTTTTATTTTAAATTATACCAATAGAAAATGAACACATTCTTCTTGTAAATGATTCATATAATATTAAAGTACATAGAGAAATAATCTATCCCCCAATGTGGTAGACAAAATAATGTATCCCCAAAGATATTTGTGTCCTAATCTCTGGAACCTTTGAATATGGTACCTTCCATGACAAAAGGGACTTCATTGATGTGATTAGGTTAAGGATCTTGATATGGAAAGTTTATCCTGGATTATCCTGGTGGGTCCAATGTAATCATAAAGGTACTTATAGGAGGGAGGCAAGAGAGTCAGAGTTAGAGAAGATGTAACAACGGAACAGAGGTTGGAGTGATATGAGGAAGGGCCCATAAACCAAGGAATGCAGGTGACCTCTAGAAGCTGGAAAAGCCTCCAGAAGGAATGCCGCTCTATCAACCCATTTTAGACTTGTGACCACCAGAACTAAAAGACAACAAATTTGCATTGTTTAAAGCCACTATGTTTATGGTAAATTGTTATAGCAGCAATAGAAAACTAATGCAACCATCAACTGTTATCTGTTTGCTATTATTCTTTGATACATTTATCTTTCTATACAGTCAAAACACGTACATGTGTTTACAATTATATAGTTTACTTTTTCCAATACATAAGTGTGATAATACTAGACATAATGTTCTTTGACTTTTTTCTTAAAAATATGTCTAGAGATATTTCTGTATCAATGCACATGGCCCATCTCATCCTTTAAAAAGGATTATACCATAGAATGGAGGTTCTGTGATATGTTTAACCATTTCCCTATTAATGGAATTTTTTATTGTTTCTAATTTTTGCTATTACAGATACCTCTAAAATGAAAAATCTTATGAATCCTTTTTGTGCATATGAGTGTGTATTTTTGTCTGGTGGCTTTTAAAATTTTCTATCTGTGGTTATTAGTACTTTGACTATGATGTGCCTAGATGTGATTTTCTTTGTACTTATTCTGCTTGGGGTTCACCAATATTCTTGAATTTTGGATCAATATTTTTCAGCAGTTTTGGAATATTCTCAGCCATTGTCTCTTCACATATGTATTTTTCCTCATTCATTTTCTCTCTTTCTTGGTCTCTCATCACTTGCCTTTTAACTATATACCACATTTCTCTTATGATCTGAGCTCTTCTTTCCATTTACTTTTTCTTCTGTGCTTCAGTTTGAATATTTTCTGCTGCCCTGCCTTTGGGTCCAATAATCTTGTCTTCTTCCATACACATTATACTATTAAGCCCATCCAATGAGTTAATTTCAGATATATATATTTCATTTCTGGTATTCTCATTTGAGTCTCTCTTTTTATAAAAAAGCATATTTATTAGACTTATTTTAAAGGCATTGGTTGTCATCCAATATCTGGGTCATCTGTCCTCTGTGTCTATTGTTTGTTTTTCTGTTAGTAATTAACCACATTTTCCAGGCTCTTTACATGTCTTGTTATTTTTTACTCTATGTTAGACAATGTATTAAAGAAAACTGTAGAGGCTCCATATGGTATTTTCACCAGATGAGGTTTGTTTTATCCTCTATTCAGCAGGTTGCATTTATGTTTATGAGAGATACTGGTCTGTATTTTTCCTTTCTTTTAATTAAATAAATCTTGTTTTGGTATTAAGGTAATGATAGTCTCATGAATGAGTTAGGAAGTTATCACTTTGTTTCTGTTTTCTGGAAGATATTGTGGAGATTTGGTATCATTTCTTTCTTAAATGTTTGGCATAATTTACCAGTGAAACCATCTGAGCCTCGTACTTTCTATTTGGGAAGGTTATTAATTATTGATTCCACTTCTTTAATAGATATAGACTTATTATCTACTTCCTCTTGTATGAGTTTTGGTATTTTGTGTCTTTTAAGCAATTGGTCCATTTCATCTAAGTTATCAAATTTGTGGGAAATGAGTTTTTCATAGTAGGAAATCACATTTAATTTTTGGTTGCTTTTAAAATATATTCTCTAGTCTACATGCCTAACTTTTGTTTTTTTATTTTCAACTTCATTTCCTTATTTATTCAACTAATCATTGTGAAAAAGAAAAGAACTTGAATAATTACTAATGCAATTGTGAGGACACTGAAGCCATTCAAGATAGGTATTCAAGTCCAGAGAAGTGTGAGTGTGATAAAGGAGACCCATATTAGGATAAAACCCTTTTGAAATTGGTCCATTTTGCCCATAGCCTTCTCCTCTGATTCTGTTTTACTCTATTAAGATAGAGGAATTTCCCTTCATTAAAATTAATTTTGAAACAAAAGACCATAGAAAAAGTAGCCTGTTAATAACCTAGTTGTTTTACAAGCTATAAACTTAATTTAGATTAGCTACTGTTCTGTACTAATACAGAATATCAATGAAAAGGGTGAATGAAGCCAAATGCAAAAGCAGTGTATTTATTTTCCAGACTCATCCACTTATGTTTGTGACATCCTCAAAACAACACTGATACAGGTTGTGTATTATTATCTATTTTATGAATTGTGAAAATGAGGATCAGAGAAAGTAATGAAATTATTCATGGTCACACAGCTACCAAATGGTTGAATAAGGGTGAATATCAATCTTTATAGTTGCAGAAGTTTGCAGAAAGAATGACTCCAACCAGTCTCCTCTCTGTATCCAAGTCCCTTGCATTGTGGCTTTGAAGCTCTCTCAATCACAAGGAAGAGTCTTTTGCTCCAGTCTTTGAATTAGGGCTTGCTATGTGACCTTCTTTGGCTAATAAAATGTGATGGAAGTGACGATATACCAATTCAATTGCACACTTCCAACCCAGTCTCTTGGACCCCTGCCTCTGTTATGAGAACAAGCCTGAGCTGGCTTACAGGAAGATAAGTGTCCATATAGAGGAGAGTCCACTGGTTCCAGTGAAGGTCAACCTGGACCAACCAACATGTGAGAGAGCCCAATCAAGCAGTGTCCTCCCCTCCTCACCCCGCCAAAGCCCAGCTGATCTCGGAAGCATTGAGTGAGCAGAGACAAGGCGAATTTCCCAGCTGACCCTTAGATGCATGAGCAAGAATAAATGCTTATTACTTTAAGCCACTGAGATTTGGGGTGGTTTGTTATACAGCTAACCGATACAGCAGGCTTCCTCAGATAGTGTTATTACTCAAGGGGCAGTAAAGGTAAAATAGAGGTGAAACAGAAAGCCTTGTTTCTCAAGATTACTCCATAAATCATCACACATAGTCCCATGGTCCATGTATCTTTGTTAATTGAAAAAAAAAATCCACAAAACTTTTACTATATGGTCTTTGGGAAAGAAATTGTGTGTATGTTTTTGAAGAAACAGAGCCCTTAAATATCTTGGCTTAATTTTGGGGGTTGTCTTAATAGTTAATCAGACCTTTAGGGTTCATGTCCCTTTTTTGGTTTCTGCCATAAGTTACATTTAAAGTGAAATAAAATGAAAATAACTCCTTAAATTAACAGCAATTGTACTGTGATAGTCCTTGAACTGTATTCCCAAGCCATGAATGTTTGAATTCCAACTGCTTCTTCTCAATTCTTTACAGCCAATAGGTAGAAATCCTGTTGACACCAAGGGAATGTTTAGCTGCAAGAAAGAAACCCAGTCAAGTTAGTTTAAGGAAAAAGTTATTTTAAAGATGCAGGGGAATCTTACAGAAAACGGTTTTGGGGAAGAACAACTTTGCCTCTCAAGAACTTGAAAAATTTTAGGGGGTCTCTCTGTCTCTATTTTTTTTCTCACTAAATCTACATGGTCTCCTGACCTGCCATGCATCTGTGTCATTCTTTTCTTTCTGTGCAAACTGGCTTCTAGGCCCTTTAAACAGATCCTGTAGAAGAGGCTTTGGTGTGTCACCCAGATACCCTGTTCAAGACAAAAATAATCTTTCCCCAGCTCCTGGGAGTGTGGGTGGTTGATGGCTCTTGGTTAAATTGCAGTCTGGAAATATCCTTCAGATAATGAGAGCTTCCTTGCTCTTGGGATGGTCTGCATCCAGTGACTGTAGCCAGGTAAGTATAAAAGCCTTTGTCACAAAGTGGGGATCTCTGAATGGACATCCCAACTTCAGAGCTTCCAGAACAGAAAGAAGGCTCTGCACAGTTCCAGGCTTCAGTGCCATTGGTCCTGCCACTTGGGCCTTATGACCTGACAGCCCATAAGGTATTGGAAGTATCTGTGGTGGAAAAGATGCTGTGTGGAGCTGATTACAAACTCCAGTGCAGAACCCTAAGTTTCTGGAGCAAAGCCATGTATTTGTAGTAGAGATTTATACACCATTTGAAAAACAGCTTATGGTATGCTACTGGCTCCTGGTAGCGATGGAGTCCCTAACTATCAAGTGACTGTGCAGTCAGAGCTACCCATCATAATCTGGGTTCTATCAGACCCACGAGTCATAAGGTCAAGAGCGCCCAGCAGCAAGCCATTGTAAGATGGATGTGGCGTGTGTGGGACTAGGAAGAAACAAAGCCAGAGGACACAAGTGACCTGCATGAGCAGGTGAGCATGTCTCCTAGGTCACTTCCCAGAGTTGTACTGGTGCTTGTTGCTTAGTTCAAACCTGTGGCCACACGAGGATTCCCTTCTGATCAGCACAGGGAGCAAATTTGTTCCATGGTTGGCTTGACTCAGTATGTGGGTACAAGCTGAAAATGGACTGTTGTTGCACACTCGGGGATATCCCAGAAAGAGCAGTGAGGAGAAATCCTCCCAATGGACAGTGCCACCAGTTAGCCACTTGGTGTGGAAAGAGACATGGCATGGGAATAGAATATAACCTCGTGGTCAAAGGAGAATGATTTGGCTGGTTTATTGGGAACCTGGAAGCAGAGAGATGGTTTGGGGAAACGGCATGTGGATGAACCCGTGGGAGTAAATGAAAATTGTGAAAATCTTTGTATTGCATGCCAATGCCCACCAGAGAGCAACCACTGGGGAAGAAGCACTCAACAATCAAGGAGACAGAATGACTCAATCAGTTCACATCAGCCAGTCTCTGCCATCAGTCACCCAGTGGTGGCACAATGAGTGCAAACTAATTAGCATGCTAGCAAGGATGAAAGCTATGCATGGGCCAAATAGTAAGGACTCTCCCTGACCAAAGGAGATCTAGCTATTGCTACTCCAGATATCCATCTGCCAGCCACAGAGTGTGCACTGAGGCCATTACAGCACCTTTCCTTGAGGAACCAGCCACTTGGAAAATTACATTGGTCCCCTTCCTATTTGGAAGGCACGGCAACTCATCTTGGCTGGAATCAACACATACTCCAGGTACAGGTTTGCATGTTCTGCTCGCAAGGCCCCTGCCAGCACTGCTTTCCAAGGCTCTGCAGTGTTTGCTCCATCGACACAGGACCTGGCATAACACTGCACTGGACCACTCTGCAGCAAAGGATGGGTGGCCACAGGCACACAGGTCCCACTACACTGCACACACCCCCCCCCCCAAAGTTGCCAGACAGATAGAGCAATGGAATGGCTTTGAGAGGCATCGGTTTGGAGATGACACCCTGAGAGGACGAGGTACAACCCTCCAGGTTTCAGGTTGAATCAAGTCCACCAGGCAATATTGTGTCCCTAGAGGTAGAAGACCTGTTTTGGGAATCAGGAGGGACAAGAGTGAGTGGCTGACGTGCCATCAGCCCCAGCCGCCGGCCAGGAATTTCCACTTCCAATCCCTGCTCCTTTAGATTCTGCCTTGGGGTGAAGCTCCTGAAATTCTGTGGCCTAGGCACCCCATTCACCTCCCGCTAGTCCCAGCCGTGGGACATGGTTTTACTGTTAATTGACTCAGACTCTCTCTTCCATTTCTAAATTCCCCCCAAATAGAGCTGAGGTAATAGAATATAGCAGTTATCAGCAGGTAGACAAACCTGGGTCCCAATCTCAGCTTTCCCAATCACAGGTATCTGACCTTGGACTTGTTACGCTCTCAGTACTTTTACTCTGAAATGAGAGCAATTACCATTCTAATATCATAGGTTTGTGAAGGGTGGAGGGGGATAAATTAGGTGTCAGTCACAGCAAGTGCTCAGAATAATTAGGTATTATTTTTATTGTTATTACCACTACAACACCACCTACTACAATCTCTAGTGCTCCTGGGAGGCTCTAATGAGATAATATGTACTTGGCTTGATCAGAGCTTATTGAATTAAACACAAATGCTGCTAGAAAGGGCACATTAAGCTTATTGACAACATTGTCCCTTTTCAAGGCAGCTGAGCACAGGACACATAGATCTGCAGAGCTCCTGCTTCTGCTCCTTCTCTGTCGTCATTGACACAATAGCCAATATTCTTTGAGCAGTTTATATGTGTCAAGCACTTCACACATATTACCTTATTTAATCATCCCACCAACCTTAGAGGCAGGTCCTCTTATTGTCTCCACTTTACAGAAAAGAGAACTAAGGTATAAAGAAGTTTAAAAGGAGCATTCTTCCCTCCGTGCCATTTAACCATTGTGCCATGCTGTCTTTTCCCCCACAATCACGAGCTCTTCACCTTTGAGTGCTAATGTTAAGCCTTTACTCCAGGCATAGAGGAGAAGAGGACCTTAGCATGGCTAGGACAGTATGGTTGAAGACAACTAGCCTAGACTCTTACCGATCTTAAATTGTTTTTTATTAATATAAATTTTTTATTAGAGAAGCTGTGGGTTTACAGAAAAATCATGCAGAAAATAGAGAGTTCCCATATTACTCCCCCTCCCCCGTTATTAACACTTTGCATTAGTGTGTGGTTTCTTTGGTAGAAATAATGAATGAATATTATTATAGTCCATATACAATATATATTAAGGTTCACTGTTTGCATTTGTAAAATCCTATGGATATTTTTTTGTAAATTTTTATTCTAGTAACATATATACAACCTAAAATTTTCCTTTTAAATTACACTCAAATATATAAATCGGTGGTGTTAATTACATTCACAATATTGTGCTACCATCACTACCATTCATTACCAAAATTCTTCTATCACCCCAAACAGAAATTCTATACCAATTAAGCATTAACTTCCCATTCCCTACCACCATCCACCATCCTGGTCCCTGGTAACCTATATTTTAGTTTCTGACTCGATTGATTTGCTTATTTTAGTTATTTCATATCAGTGAGATCTTACAATATTTGTTCCTTTGAGTGGCTTAGCTCACTCAACATGATATCTTTGAGGTTCATCCATGTTGTCACATATATCAGAAATTCATTCATGTTTACTGCTGAAAAATATTTCACTCTGTATAACACATTTTGTTTATCCAGTCATCTGTTGATGGACACAGGGGTTGCTTTCATCTTTTGGCAATTGTAAATAATCCTGCTCTGAACGTTGATGTGCAAATATCATTCGAATGCAGGACTTTCTTATGCCATTTTTCTATTTGGCCTTTTTATGTCATACTTTTTTGTCCCTCAATTCTTCTGTTAATGCCTACTTTCATATTTAATTTGAGTTTTTGTATTGTACCATTTTTGAATCCCTTCTCATTACTTTCTGTATATATTTTTCATATATTTTCTTTGTAGTTACTATGGGGCTTAAATTTCACATCCTAAATCTATAACAATCATGTTTGATTTGATACCAACTAAATGTCAATAGTGTACACATACCCTGTTTCTATATCCCTCCACTCCCCCTTCCTTTTTGTTGATATATACAAATATATCTTTATATTTTGTATGTCTAAAACCAGAGATTTATCATTACGTTTTATGTATTTTTTGGAACCTGTAAGAAGTAAAAAGTGGAGTTACAGATCAAAAAATACAGTGCAATATTACCAGCATTTATAATTAGCTATATGGTTACTTTATCAGAGGTATTTCTTTCTGCCAGTTTAATACCCTATCTAATGTCCTTTTCTTTCAGTCCGAAGGACTCCCTTTAGCATTGCTTATAGGGCAGGTCTAGTGTGATGAACTCCCTCAGTTTTTGTTTATCTGGGAAATGTCTTCATCTCTCCCTCATTTTTGAAAGACATTCTCTTCAAATTTAATATTCTTGGCAGCCAATTATTTTCTTTAAGCACCGTAAATATTTCATCCTACTTCCTTCTTGCCTCTCTGGTTTCTTATGAGAAATCAGCACTTATTGGGCATTTGCCAGTTTGACTATTATTTGACTGGGCCTGGTTCTCTTCTAGTTCATCCGTTTGGAGTGCATTGGCCTTCTTGAACGTGCATTTTAATGTCCTCTGTTAAATATGGGAAAATTTCTGCTATTATTTCTTTGAATATTCCTTCTGCCCCTTTCTCTTTTTCTTCTCCTTCTGGGATTCCCATAATGCCTATATTGGTACACTTCATGGTGTCCTGTAGGTCTCTTAGGTTCTATTCAATTTTTAAAATTCTTTTCCTTACTGCTCCTCAGCCTGAATCATTTCTCTTGTCTTGTCTTCAAGGTCACTGATTCTTTCTTCTGACAGCTCCAATTATGCTGTTGAAATCTCAAGGGAATTTTTCATCTCAGTTATTGAGGTCTTCAATTCCAGTATTTCTGCTTGATTCCTTTTTAAAATTTGTATATCTTTATTGAGATTTTCATATTGCTCATTCATTGCTTTCCAGATATCCTTTAGCCTTTTCCCATATTTTTCTTTATCCCTTTGAGCATATTAAGGATCATTATTTTAAGCCATGGTCTGGTATGTCCAAGGTTTTGTCTTTTTCATTGATGTTTTCTGGATTTTTATTTTGTTCCTTTGGATATGCCATCATTTCCTGTTTCTTTGTTTGTCTTTTAATATTTTGTTGCATGCTGTTCATTTTAATATTTTAAAGTGTTAACTCTGGGATTTAGTCCTTGAGCTGTCTGTTCCATAAGTTTGCATCCAGATAGAAATTTGACAGTGTTCCTTGGTTGCCAGGAGCTACCAAAACAAACGGAAAATCTCCCTTCACAGCCTTTGCATATTGACTATGAGTTGGCTGGTGGTCTCCTTCAGAGTTTAGCTCTCCTATCAAGAAGATCAGCCTGAGGCAAATGCAAAATTCAAGGTCCTCTCCTTAGCTGAGCCTGGTATTGTCCTGGGCTTGTACTTCTTCACAGCTTTAGGAATGCCCCATTTTAAAGGAATTTGAGTGGCTCCTCTACTCCTTATGAAATAGGCTTTCTCCCCATCCTGTGTACTCTACTGTTTGGTTTAATTCAGGTAATCCTTTGCCCGGGCTGCTTTGACTTATTTGTTTCTCATACTGCTTTCCCTATCTGCAAGCTGCTTCGGCCTATAGGGCAAGTTCTGGGAGAGTGAGCCTGAGATGTGTTTCCTGGTCAAGTCTTTCAGGATGCCACCTGATAGATTGGCATCAACATACAGGAACCCAGATTAGTCTCCTCCCACTAGAACCAGGCCAGGGACCCACAGTGGGAGCACAGCTGGCTCCACACCATGCTGGGGATGGGTTGCAGAGGGACTAGCAAGGTTGTCATGAGCTTCACCTACTGTTTTTAAAATAGCATTTTCTTAATTTGGCACTGCCCTGTTACTGAAACACTTTAGCTGTTTTCTGGAATTTTGAGGAAGAGATGTCTGCCAGTTTTTGCTAGTTGATCAAAGATTCTATGAGGTAACAGCACCATGGAGCATCTTTTATAGCCATCTTGGTCAACTAGAAATCTTAAATTGGTTTTAAACTTTTGCATATCAATGTCAGTCCTCTGTCAGTTCACTTCTTGTACAATTCATTTGATAACTTGGCCAAAGGAATATTTCTATGCTTTTGGTATAGTTTAATTTGTTTTGATAGAAGAGTATATGATTAAAAAGCCACAAAAGTTATTACCTGAAGTAATAAGAAGTAAAAGATAATTATAAATTGATATTAAATCTCTCTTATCCATATCAGATTAGTTGTTGGAGGTAGAGTGCCTCCCATATTTTGAGTTTCCAGACTTTAACTTTAACTCTGAAAAGCTTTCTAATTCTGGAAAACTGTAAATTGTCACCCCAGCGAATTGTGTCAGTAGTTAAACATGGATAGTATAGACTATTTGTAGCCTTAATAAAGTGGCAGAGCTGTGCTATAATAAACTTTCATGGCATATTTGGTCTTACAACTGTAAAATACTGCCCTTTTATGAATTGCTTTAGAGAAAGTCATTGTGGAGACAAAGTGGTCTCAAGTAACATCTAGAAATTTCCATCCAGCTTCACCTTCCTATAGTTTCTTATTTAGAGGTGAAATCTATAGAATGCTTAAGCTTGAGAGGCCCATTTACTTTACAGATAAGAAAATTGAAGCTTATAGATGGATATTGGTTTCCTAATGCTTCCCTACACTCAGAGTTGAAACTAGAGCCTGAATTCTGTGAATCCCAGGCCACTGCATTTTTTTTCTGTTTATTAGACAGTGATTGCCTTGAGGGAAGGGACTATGTCACATTCATTCATTCATTCATTCATTCACAATTATTATTGTTGACTATATACCAGGCACTTGTACTGGCCCTAGGGAAGCCAATATTGAACAAAACAGACCTGACTCCCAACTTCATGAAAATTGTTGACTAGTTGGGAAAACAGAGAATAATCAAATAATCATACTAATAACATACATAATTTCTGTGATAAGTCCTATTATTAAGAAGTACAGAGTTTACATATATGTCTACCTATAACTGGAGGGAGAGGAAAGACATTGAAACTTAATTCTGGAGCCATGCTATCCAAAACAGTAGCCACTAGCCACATGTGGCATCTAAATTTAAATTAATTAAAATGCAATGAAACTAAAAGTTCAGTTCCTCAGTTGTGCTGGTCACATTTCAAGTGCTCAGTAGCTGCCTATTCAAAAGTGTCTGGCTGCTGCATTGGACAGTGCAACGCTGTCCTCATAGGTGGTTCTGCTCTCAAGAATGAATGCAAGTTACCAAATGACAAGGGAGGTGGTTTTTCTCGGATAAGGTACTGATTCATGCAAAGTTCCTGTGGTGAGAAGAAGTGTAGTCACTCGGGGACTTGGGAGGAGGACATGGTGTGAATAAAGGCTAGAGAGGCAAACGGGACCTAGAACCTGTACAGCCAGGTAGAGGTGGGCCAGGGCTTAGCCTTTCTTCTAATTGAAGTTGAATTTTATAAATCACTCTGGCTTGATGAGAAGAGTGGAAGAGAAGGGGCGTCACCCCGGGTTCAGGAAGACACGTTAGAAAGTTCTCTGGTACCCAGGTAGGAGATGGTGGTGGCTTAGAGCAGAGTGATGGAGCGGAGTGGGGGCCGCCGTCTGACTTGTGACAGAAAGTTCTAGGGGGTCATTAGAGAAAACGTGCTCACTATCACCTCTAGATATGGCAGATGTTCTGTGTTTCTGACCACTTTTCTCTTCATCGTAGAATTAAGAACTGTGTTGCAGAAATATACTGATGGTTTATTTATTCCCAAGAAAGTTAAAATTTCAGAACTTTGTGACTAAAGGGAAGAAAAGGAAAGGGAACTTCAAGCACTTGAGAGGAAGAGGATGTTCAAGTGAGTATTAAAAACCCAGGGACGCAAACTGTGAGGGAATCTAAAAGAGCAATAGAAGCTTTATGGCACTCTTCTCTTCCATGCTTCATCTATCATACAGGACCCCCTTACTCCAAAACCAAAGAAAAGTGACTTCTGTAGCTCCTCTTTATGAAGACGTTTTCAACCATTTCTCTTCAGAAAAAGCCACTTAATAGACGCCTGCAGGCAGGAGGAGGGGCACGTACTGGCCTCATCCAGGATGTGTGTGTACGTGCGCATGCTCGCGCAAACGCAGAGTCAAGAGCTTGTCTGGAACTTGAGAGTAACTCCTGTGTTATTTTTTTTCCTTTTGACATGACTGTTTCCATAGCAATGTGAACTCGGGTTTTCGAGAGGCTATATTGACTGGGCTTTGGCAAGCCGTGCAAAATCATTAATTGCACGTGAATCTGTCTTTGGCACAGGCTTGTTATAAAGGAAGCTTTAGGGAAACTGGATTGGTAGTGACATCTTCAGGTCCCACATACATCTGTGATGGAAAAAAGCATTCTGCCTTCAATATTTGTGGCGTAGCTTTCTCTCTGTGCCTGCCCATCCCAGGCTACAGAACAATTGGAGTTACAGGCAACGAGGATCTGTTTCTTTGGTCAACACTTTGGGAAACAAAGGTTCTTGGTCAGCTTGTTATTAATCACATTTCCCCATTTTAATTGTCTTTGTTAGGGGAATTTTTTTGCCAGATCGTTTGGGCTAAAGTCCTCACTTAGTAGCCCTCAAAAGGCCAGTCTGAACCCATACAGCCCTTTCTTGTCACTACACGGAGTCAGATTGGCTTCTTTATTAATAGTTCCTTGTAAGCTCAGTCATATCATGTTCTTGGTTAGGGCTGAGGATATTAAAAATGAGTAGGCAAATGTTCATTTCATGCTGACTAACCTTGCCAAAATGCAGAAAATTCATTTACCTCTGTATTATTTTACTGTTTTCTATTCAAAGCAAAAGACAACCCTATTACTAGAGGCTTTAGTTGCAAGGGACAGGAATCCAACTTGACCCACCTTAAATATAAAAAGCATGTATTGGCTCCGTTTTGTTAAAGTCTGAATATGGAGGGGGCTTCAGCATATTCAGCGTGAGAAGGCACAGATTGTAAGAAAATTTCCATTTTCGTCTGTTTCTCATCTATGGATCTTTATCTTGCATTATTCTCCTATACTGCTGACAAAGAAGATTGCCATCAGCTGACTCAATTCCTGTCTTTCCAGGTGCCTGGCTCTAAAAGCAAAGACAAAGTCTGTTCTCTTCTACCTCCAAATATAAAATCCTGGTGAAGCAACTCTGATTGGTTTTGCTTGGGTGATATGCTAGCTTTTGAATCGACCACCATGGCAAAGAGCATGGAGCATCATGTCTTTGGTCCATTCTGGGACCAGAAGGAAGGACTAAGATTGTTATTGTCCCTGTCAATCACAAGATTGAACTGGCATGGGAGATGCTTCTCAGTGGAAAGACATGTGCTTGCATGCAAAAATGACAATTGTCCACCATGCTGTACAACCTCAATCTTATTCAAGGAGCCCTGGCCCCATCTTCAAAATGGAAAGATCTGAGCATTAAAATAACCAGGGAAGATTTAAATACAGATTATCAGTCCCCATCCCAGAATATTTAATTCAGTGGGTCTGGGCTTGATCTCTGAATCTAGAACATTTTGAAAGCTTCCATGGTTATCCCAATAAAGAGTCTATTTTGGGAACCACCAGAGTGCAATTATTATACAATGACAAGGTATAGAATAGATTAAATTGTGCTAAGTATACTTTCATAGTACAATATTTAATTGCACTCTAGTTTTTCAGAAATCATAATCTTTTTTTTTTTTATAGATATTATCTGATCTTCCTGTGCTGATGGAGAGGGCTGGAGAGGAATCAGGCTTGAGGATGAAAACCAGAAGCATGTCTGAGGGAGGATACCATAAAGAAGAGCCTAGAAGTACAAGGAAGGACAGGTAGTGGAGATTTGCATGCTTTTTGGCCACCAGCATCTGAAATCCTTTCTATGTATGGAGAATCACACATCTTACGAGACTTGGTGAGAGGAAGAATTACCTCCATCTTCTTTAAAAGATGAAAGTACCAGGAGTTCACTTTTTATATACTTAGTTTTTATTTTTATTTGAGAAGTTCTAGGTTTACAGAAAAATCATGTAGAAAACATAGAGACCCCCTGATTATTAACTTTTTACATTAGTGTGGTAACTTTGGTACAACTAATAAAAGAATATCATTATAATCACACTATTAGGTCTAGTCTATAGTTTACACTAAGGTTCAGTGTGTTGTACAGTCATATGCATTTAAAAAAATTTTTGTTCTAGAAACATATACACAACCTAAAATTTCTCCTTTGAACCACATTCAAATATGTAATTCAGTGGTGTTAATTACATCCACAATGTTGTGCTACCATCACCACCATCCATT
Source organism: Cabassous unicinctus (assembly GCA_029593785.1). Taxonomy (NCBI): domain Eukaryota; kingdom Metazoa; phylum Chordata; class Mammalia; order Cingulata; family Chlamyphoridae; genus Cabassous; species Cabassous unicinctus. The sequence goes on from JAQZBX010044293.1 coordinate 20,741, forward strand.
TCCAAGACTTTTCCATCACTCAGAATAGGAATTTTATACCAATTAAGCACTAGTGCCCCATTCCCGATCCCTGCCCCTGCCTCCTGGTAAACTGTATTCTAGTTTTTGACTCTTTGAATTTACTGCTTCTATTTATTTCTTATCAGTGACCTCATACAATATTTGTCTTTTTGTGTCTGGCTTATTTCCCTCAACATGATGTCTTCAAGGTTCACCCATGTTGTTGCATGTTTCATAACTGACGTCATTCCTTTTTATGGCTGAATAATATTCCATTATACATATACATCACATTTTGTTTATTCATTAATTTGTTGATGGGCCCTTTGGTTGCTTCCACCTTTTGGGAATTGCAAATAATGCTGCAATGAACATCGATATGCAAATATCAGTTTGAGTACCTTGAAGTGGGGTTGCCCACATCATGCAGTAAGTTTATACTAAACTGCGGTGGCTGTACCGTTTTGCCAGGAGCTCACTTTTCCCATCTTCGTTGTAGCTACGGCTTTGATGTAGCTTGCAGCAATGAGAAGCACCATCCTAAAACTTGGACTTATGAGGTTGTGACACTAAAGAGCAAGGCCTATGGCTGGAACATCATGAAGACATGAGAGCAAGGCATCATAAGTTGGAGCAGGAAATTCAGGAGACGGTCTGGGTG
>JAQZBX010044294.1:0-21401 GCA_029593785.1 Cabassous unicinctus
CCATCTCTTCCTGTCTTCACCAGGATGTGATCCTGGGAAACTTCGATGTGGGAGAGAGGTGTTTTGCCACCTGTGCCACCTTAGTTCCTGGTTTTTTGGCACCTCTCGTCTTGGCTCTCCCTTTGTGTCACTCTCCTGTTATGTCATCATCTTGCTGCGTGGCTCAGTGGCACACCTGCACAAGGGGCCTGACGGTGTGACCGCTTGGCGGGGCCTGGCGGCCCGTGTGCCTTCTATATTTTTCTTTATTTTACTGGGAGGTCCTGGGGATCGAACCCAGGTCCCTCCATATGGGAGATGGACTATTTGAGCCACATCCGCTCCCCATGATGTATTGTTAAAGTAAAATAGCTATGGAGAGTGAGAGATTTTGCTTTTGCTTTCTGTTTGTTTTACAGCAATGAGATCATACTATATACAATGTGGATGTATACATGTGCACATGTGTGTGTGTATGGCATATGTATAAGCATAAAGAAAGGTATGGAAAGTTACCTTGGTTACCTCATGGGAATAAAACTGGAGAGGAGTGAGGCAGGGGGACCTGAACTTCCTTACAGAAGAGGGCTCCAGGTTGAAGTGCTGGCAAAGGAGGGAATCTAGGCTGGATGGTAGAAGTCAATGGGCTAGCTTTCCCAGTCATGGCCTCAGGACCAACCGAGCCACGGGGACTGTGGTTTGTTTCACTCTCCTCTTGTATTGAGGTCTTCCAGACATTGCAACTGGCCACTGCTTTGAAGGGTTGGACTAAGGGAGACCAGTACTGGACTTCTCTTGCACAGCACTTCAAAATTTTCTCCGCCCATCACTTACTCCAGTTGCAGCAGGCCTTGACAGGTTTTGTAAAGGTGCAATCAGAGAGGCTTTCCTTTCTGCTGTGCTACAGACCTTTCACTTCCTGCCCTTGGCTTCTCCAAGGCTCAGTAGGGTATAGAGCCCTGGCAGGGACCCACTCAGCACTCGTGCATGTGGAACTGGGAATTTGGGGGGGAATAACTCCCCACAAGGCCACTCTTGATCAGTGGGGGAACAGTAGCCAATGGATATTTCCCCATTTGTTCCCATGGACAGATAGTTCTGAGATCTATTTCAAAAAGTCTCCTCAGAAAAGCCCTGTGGGTACTGTCCAAATGCCAGTTGAGCCCAAATCCCAGCAGAGTAGCGGACAACTCCTACTCTCCAGTTCTTCAGGCTTGCCCCTGGACAACCAACAAAATGAAGATGGTGGACAGGTTCCATCCCCAAAAAACAGGGAGTGTTTGCAGCTGCAGACAGGATAATTCCTTACATCTGCACTGTGGTGTCTGGGTCACCTCTCAAGTCTCTCGGAATTGGGGAATGAGCAATCATGGGAGAGTGTGTGTGGCTCCGGACCAAAGTAGATTAGTTGTGACATGGATGGAAGAACTTGTAACACTGATATAAAGATAGTGGTTTCAGAAAGGAGGGTGGGGAATGAATGGGTGGAACATGGCATATTTGGGGCATGAGATTCTTCTGTATGATACTGCAGTGATGGATACATGACATTACGCATTTGTCAAGGCCTATGGAACTGCACAGCACAAAGTGTCAACCATTATGCAAACTGTAGACTTTGGTTAGTAGCAAGGCTTCAAAATTGGTTCATCAACTGTAACAAATGGACCATATTAATCTAAAAAGTCAATAAGAGGGGTAACTATGTATGTGGGTATGGGGTGTGGGGGGTTATATGGGAAATCCCTATGCTTTTGTTGTAATTTTTCTGTAAATGTAAATCTAAAACTTCTCTAAAAATAAAGTTTAAAAAATATATTTAAAAAAAGATTAAAAAAAAAAAAAGCCCAGTGGGGGAAAAAGTCCAGATGGCCAACTTGTCCCTCCTTTCTGGTTATACTTGTACCTCTTTCATTCTTACACACTGAATCACCTTTCCAAATACACTATCTGCACACAAGTCTTTGTCTCAGGCTCTGATCTGCAGAAACCTGGGTAAAGACTGAAGTATGTCAAAGGACCCAGGAGTGAGCTTGAAGGGACATTCTGTCTACAGATGGGACTATGCAAAAATCAAATAGAATGACAACTTATAAAAACCTAATTCATAAAACACTACTGATTAATTCATAATGATAGTCCAAAGAGAAAGATAAATAAAACAAAATTAATTGTGTATTGTTGGAGGTGGCTAAGTCACCAACTCATTAGTCTAAAAATTGGTAGTTAAAGAGAAAACATTAAGCATTTATCCTGCCTTTCTGGAATGAACTGTGTATCAGGGAAATTAAATAGTCTTAGAGGATGAGGAAGAGTATTTATTTATAGAAGAATTCTGGCTAATAAATGCATAATGAATGACAGTATTAGAAAAATCACAATTTGGACATTCCTAATAACTGATTAAGGCAATGATCAATAGTAGAATTAATACAACAAAAGATGTGCAAGAGTTCTCTACTGAAACTTATAAAACAATACTGAGAGAAATAAAAGAGGAATATACCATATTCATGTATTGAAAGATTCAATATAGTAATGATGTTGGTCCTCTCTAAATTGATCAATAGATTTAATGCAATCTCAGTCAATTACTGCAGGATTTTGTGTGGGTGAGTGGGTGCAAAAAGCAATAACCTGATTTAAAAATGAATATTGGACATTCAAAAGGGTCAAGTACAGCTAAACAGGAGTGACATTAATAAGATGGTGGAGTAGGCACCTCCAAACTCCTTTCTCTCCACAGAAATATAAAAAAATAAGCAGAAACTGGCAGAAGCCACTTTTTCAGAATTCTAGAAAACAGTCAAAAGTGTACAGCAACAAAGTAAATGCTGAACCAAGAAAAAGGCAAATTAAAAAACATAGGAAATCTCTGTGGCACTTTTACTAGCCCTTGCCTCATTCCCTCCCTGGTTCAGTGGTAATATGAGAGACTGGGAAGCCAGCCTTCACTGTGTGGAACTCTGGGCCCTGTTTGAGGCAACAAAGCTGACTTTATTCAAAACTTAGTCTGTATGTCTGTTCTACCCATCTGGTCTATGTGAAGGACTGACACAAGGTACTCATAATCTGTTTCACCCATCTCAGAACTCACTTAGGCTGGAGAATTGGCAGGTGTTCCTCAAAAACACTTTAAAGTAATTATCAAACCACAGGTACTGGGTGTGAAAGATTGTGGTTGAGACATACAATAGAGCACCTGGAGCCTGGGGGGCAATGCTAGAGAAATTGGGGCATTCAGGAGTACGTGCATATGGGTTAATTTAGAAAGCTCTGTTGCAAGCCCAGGGCAAGATGTATGCTCAGAAAAGACCCAAGAAGAACTTAAGCGTTCACCTTGCGCTGGCTCAGCCCAAGCTTGGCTAAGCATTGAAGGAGAGTTTCAACACAGAACAGATCTGCAAACACTGGGATAAGTATTTTTGATTGTTAGTTTAAAAACTAAAAAGTATTTTTGATTGTTTGCTAGTTTAAAAACTTTTTTTCCTCCACATTTAATACAAGCTAAAGGAAGAGAGATGCCAGTTGCCACACACAACAAGGGAGTACAGGCTTTGCCAAACAGTTTGGAAAAATCATTAAACTAACAGAATACAACAGCCTTCAACAATCAAGAAAACTATCAATACCCAGGGAAGGGGGATGATCTGATTTCCAGAGTTACATTATAATATTCAAATGTCCAGATTGCAACAAAAAAACCCACAAGTCATACAAAAACAAATAAACAAACAAAAAAACTGGGAAAGACAGCCCATTCAAAGGAACAAAATAAAGTGACAGAAACCATCCTTGAGGAAGCTTAGATTGGACCTACTAGACAAAGACTTTAAAACAGCTGTCTTAAATATAGTCAAAGAACTTAAGGAAAAACATGGACAAAGAACCAAAGGAAATCAGGAAAATGATAACTGAACAAAATGAGAATATCAGTAAAGAGATACAAATTATAAATGCACCAAACAGAAATTCTGAAGTTGAAAATTAAATAGCTGAAATGAAAATTTCACTAGTGGGGTTCAACAGAAGATTTGAGCTGGCAGAATAAAGAATCAGTGAACTTGAAAGGACAACTAAAATTGTCTAATCTGAGGAACACAGAGAAAAAAGAATGAAGAAAAGTGAACAAATCCTTAGGGACCTGTGGGACAACATCAAATGGACCAACATACACATTATGGGAGCCCCAGATGGAGAAGAGAGAGATAAAGGAACAGAAAGAATATTTGAAGAAATAATGGCTGAAGTTCTACCTCTAGGTATATACCCAAAGGAATTGAAAACAAAATTCATAGCAGCATTATTCGCAATAATCAAGAGGTGGAAACAACCCAAGCATCCATTAACAGATGAATGGATAAACAAAATGTGGTATATACATACAATGGAATATTATTTGGCCATTAAAAGAAATGAAGTTCTGATACATGCTACAACACTGATGAACCTTGAAAACATTATGCTAAGTGAAATAAGCCAGATGCAAAAGGACAAATATTGTATGATTCCATTTACATGAAAAATCTAGACTATGTAACTTCATAGAGACAGAAGGAAGATTAGAGTTTAACAGGGACTGGGAAAAGGGGAGAACACTGAGTTGTTACTTAATGGATACAGAGTTTCTGTTTTGGATGTTGGGAAATTTTGGTAATGGGTGGTGATAAGTTTATCATGACATTGTGAACGTAATTAATACCACTGAATTATATACTTAAAATGGTTAAAATGGCAAATTTTATATTCTGTATATATATATAACCACAATTAAAGAGAATTTTTTAAAAAGTAGCTAAGATAAACTTGAAGAACAACAAAGCTAGTGGAATTATATTATCAGCTATTAAGACTTACTAGGAAGCTACAGTGTGGCATTGGCACAAGAATAGACCAATTTAAAAAAAGAGAGAGAGAGAGAGAGAGAAGAGAAAAAGAGCCTAGAAATGGACCCACATATATATGGTCATTTCAAATTTGGGCAAAATTTGCAGTACAATGAGGGGAAAAATAGTCTTTTCAACAAATGGATCAGGATCAATTCATATCCATAAAAAAATATTTGTATCTCAACCTCTCCTTCACACTGGCACATAAAATCAGTTACATTGTATTGTAGATCTAATTGTGAAAGGTAAAACAATAACATATTTAGAGATCAATATAGAAAAATATTTATATGACCTGAGGATTAGAGAATATCTTGTACAAGAGCATAAAAAAGCATTAACCGTATTTGAAAAGATTGATAAATGGCACTTCACTATAATTAAAAACTCCTGTTCATTAAAGGAAACATTAAGAAAGTGAAAATGCCAGCCTCCTCGCTACCAACTGGGAGAAAATATTTGCCATATGCATTTGATAAAAGACTCATATCAAGAATTTATATATAATTCCTACAAACCAGTAAGAAATAGGTAAACAACCCACTTAAAAGGAGTAGAAGCCACTTAACAAAAGAGATGTCCAAATAATAGCCAATGAACATATGTGAACATTCTCAATCACATTCATTACCAGGAAATGCAAATTTAAAATACAATGAGATATGAGTGTACACATATCAAATGACAAAAATGAAAAAAGTTGACAATATCAAAAGTTGCAAAGGTTGTGGAGCAACTGGAACTCTCATGTGGTGCTAAAGGGAGTGTAAATTGGTTAAAAAAATCATTTAGGAAAACTATTTGGCAATATATACTGTCTGAAAATATACATACTCTATGCCCAGCAATTCCAACTCCTAAGTTTATACCCCACAGAAATGAATCCATTTGATCTCCAAAAGATGTGACAAGAATGTACAAAGCAATACTATTAATCATAGCCCAAACTGGAAATAAATCAAATGTCATCAACAATAGAATGGGTAAGTAAATTGTTTGTTTATCATATATTTGAATACTATTCAGCAATGAGAATGATTGAAATATTGCTACATGCAATGACAGGTAAGAATCTTACAATAATCTTGTGAAAAAGGGGTATGTAAAAAAGAGCATATACAAAAGAGTACATTTTGTATGATAGCATTTATATAAAGTTCAAAAACAGGAAAACTTAATATATGGCGCTAGAAGTCAGGATAGTGGTTATCTTGAGAGGTAGTGACTGGGAAGGGATAGGAAGAGGGCTTTTGGGATGCTAGTGATGTTTGATATCTGATCTGGGTATTGGCTGTATAGGTATGTTCATGTTGTAAAAATTCATTAAGCTGTTAATTTTTTTTTTTTTTTTAGGACATGCTGGGGATTGAACCCAGGATCTCATACATGGGAAGCAGACGCTCAGTGACTGAGCTACATCCACTCCCCAATGAAGGTTGTTTTTGTTTTGTTTTTAGGAGCTACCAGGGATTGAACCTGGGACCCAGTACGTGGGAAACAGGTGCTCAACCACTAAGCTACATCCGCTCCCCTACCTGTTCACTTTTGATGTGTGGAATTTTCTTTGTGCATGTTATACATCAATAAAAAATGTGTTTAAAATGCATATAAATGGGGGGAATATCCCATTTAAAGACTAAGATTGTCAGACAGTAGGAAAACAAAGCCCAATTAAAATTTGCTTAAAATATTTAAAACATTAGAAGACAATAAGGTTGAAAGTAAAAGGATGAAGAAGGTGCACACAATAACTAAGAGAATGTTGGTCTAGATAATATTAAACATACAAAACAGTCTTTAAGATAAAAAGGAAGATGACAATCCTAAATTTCTATGCACTCAAAAATATAGTTTCAAAATATATATGGCAAAAATTGACAGTAATGCAGTAACAAATCCATATTTATAGTGAAAAAATTTAACACACTTCTCACAGTAACTCATAAAACAAGCCATCCTGAAATCAGTAATAATATAGAATATTTGAACAGCATGATCAACAGACTTGATCTTATTTTGACATATGTAGAACACTACACTCAACAACTTTGTAATTCACATTGTTTTCAAGAGCCCATGGAGTATTTACCAAACTGATTTTACGCTGGGCTATAAAACAAGTTTCAGCGAACTTCAAAGAACTGAAATCATATAGAGTATGGTTTTCTGGCCATGGTGGAATTAAGAATTGAGCCAATTACAAAAGATAACTATATAATAACCATGTAATTGGAAATTAATATCTATGTAAATAATCCATGGGTCAAGGTAGAAATCACAATACAGCAAAATAAACCCAAAGAAATGAGGAGAAAGGATAAAAATTAAGATAAATGAAGAAATTAATGATATAGTTAGCAAATATAAAATAGAAGATCAAAAAGCCAAAAGTTGTTTTTTTGGAAAAGACATAGAATTGATGCACTTTTGGTAAGATTAATCAAATTAAAAAAAAGAAGGTACAAATAACCAGTATTAGCAATGGCATTTCTATAGACATTAACTTATTCATAAAATGATCTTATCAATTACTTTATGCCTATAAATATGCCTATAAATTTAGATGAAATGGGTAAAATCCTAGAAAAATACAATTTAATAAGACAAAAGAAGGAACTGAAATTCTCATAATCCTATAACTAGTAAAAATTGAATTTGTAATTAAAAAATAATCATAAAATAAACTTCAGGCCCAGAGAGCATCATCTGACATTTAAAAAATAGCATCAACCTTATACCAACTCTTTCAGTGAATAGTTTTAAAAAGTTTTATTATGAAACTATTAAAAACTTGATAACAAGCCCTAACCAGGGCAGCACATAAAAGAAAAATTGGGGCCAGTTTCATTAATGAATGCAGGTGTAAAAACATAAGAAGACTGTAAGGCAGAAAATGAAAGGATAGAAAAACTGCTTACAGTAAATAAAAGAAAGTTGCTGAAGCAGTTTGATATTATTTATGAATTCCAAAAATAGATAATGGATTACGCTTGCAAACTTGTCTGTTCCTCTGGGTGTATTAAACTGTATTTACTTCAGAGGTTTCACTTTTTCTTGATTAAATTATGATTATGGCTTCGATTGGGCCATGTCAGTAGGACATTGAGTCCCCGCCCCCATGGTGGGTGGGGACTCACAGAGAAAAGGACACGGAGTTGTAGTTTTGAGCTGGAGCCCCAGGAAGTAAACACACAGGAGAATACAGAGGAATAGAGAAGGCTCCACAGACACAGCAGAGGCCCTGGAAGAGACAGAGTATGATAGTCTACAGCTGACCTTGTGGCGAGAACAGAGCAGCTGAGCCCAGAGAGAAATGAGCTCCAGGAGAGAGGAGACTTATCCCAGCCTACAGCTGATATTGGAAGAAGTTGGGACCACGGAGCCTTAAGGGGAAGAGGAAGCCTGAACCCTTGCAGACATCGGCAGCCATCTTGCTCCAACACAAGGCAACAGACTTTGGTGAGGGAAGTAACTTACACCTTATGGCCTGGTAACTGTAAGCTTCTACCCCAAATAAATACCCTTTTATAAACACCAACAGATTTCTGGTATTTTGCATCAGCACCCCTTTGGCTAACTAATACAGTTGCCAAAGTTACTTTTTAAAAAAAGTAATAGATCTAAACCATGAACTTTAATTGGGTCCTAGTTCAGAGAGGAAAAAAGTTATAGAAGACATTGTTGGCCCATCCTGGATATTCTTAATATGAACTGAATAGTAGATGGTATTAGTGAATAATTGTTGCTAATTTTCTTTGCTGTGATAATGGTATTATGGGTGTAAGAATAATGTCCTTATTCTTAGGATATACTTGCATAAGTGTTTATAGACAAAGTGTCATAATGCATACAACTTAGTTTCAGATGTTTCAGGGGGGAAAGTCTGCATACACACAGAGAGAAAGAGAGGTCAAGCAGATACAGCAAAATATTAATTATTGAATCTGGGTGGAGGGCACATAGGGGTTCATTTTTACTATTTGTTTCATTTTTATATATTTGAAATTATTCTAAATAAAAAGTGAGTGGGGAAAAAGAATTAAATGAGATAATATATATGTATACCCAGGGAGAAAAGCAGTCAATAGAACTGTCTCAGAGTGGGCCTAGGCAATGAACTTAGCAGACAAATATTTCAAAGTAACAATTATAGATATATTAAAAGAACTAAAGAAAAGTGTAATGACAATGGCTTTATGAAATAGATAATCTCAATAAAGAGAGAAATAAAAAAAAACTAAATGGAAATTCTGGAGTTGAAAAGCATAATAAGTAAAATGAAAAAGTCACTAGAGGGATTCAACAGCAAATTTGAGCAGGGAGAAAAAAAGAATCAGTAAACTAGAAGATGTCTAAATAGAATTCTATTCTGAAGAGCAGAGAAAAAAGAATGAAAAAAGAGCCTCAGAAACCTGTTGGTTAGCACAAAACATACAGATACACATAAAATGGGAATCTCAGAAGGAAAGACGAGAGGAAAGGGAGCAGAAAAAAATATCTGAAGAAATAATGATCAAAACCTCTAAAATTTGATTAAAAACAATAATCTGTGGATCCAAGAACCTCAATAAACTCCAAGTAGGGTAAACACAAAGCAATCCATACCTAGACACAGCATAGTCAAACTGTTGAAAGATAAAGATAAATAGAAAATATTGAAAGTAGTAAGAGAGGAGTTCTGGGAAGATGACATTGGAGTAGGCAGGCAGGGCTTAACTCTCTCACAAAAACAATGGAGAAGGGGCCAAAAGCTGTCCAAGGGACCTTCTTTGAGGGTCACCCAACCAGGGTATTTACCATCAGAGTAAATTCACCAGCAAAAAATTACAAGCCATACTAGGAAACAGGAAGAGATGGTCCACCCAAAAGAACAAACCAAGTAGCCTGACAAGATACAGGATTTAAGACAACTAATCAATGAGAATCACACAAATCTCCTAAATCAATTCAAGGAATTGAAGGAAAATATGACTAAAGAGATAAAGGATATTAAGAAAACACTGGGTGAGCATAAAGAACAATTTGAGAGTGTGCAAAGAAAAATAACAGAGCTTATGGGAATGAAAAACACAATGAATAAAATTAAAAATGCATTAGAGGGGAGCAAATGTAGTTCAGGTGGTTGAGCATCTGCTTCCCACGTACGAGGTCCTGGGTTTGATCTCTGGTACCTCCTAAAAAGAAACAAATGAAAAAACCAACTCTCATTGGGGAGCAGATGTAACTCAGTGGTTGAGCATCTGCTTCCCATGTATGAGGTCCTGGGAACATTCCTTGGTACCTAGTAATATATATATGTATATATATACACACACACACATTAGAGGCACATAACAGCAGATTTGAATTGCTCAAAGACAGAATTAGAGCATCTGAACTGGAAAAGACAGGAGAACAGAAAGATAAAAGAATGGAAAAAATGGAATAGGGTGTTAGGGAATTGAATGACAATGCAAAAAGCACAAACATGCACATTATTGGTGTCCCAGAAAGAGAAGAGAATGAAAAAAGGGCCAAAAGAATATTTGAGGGAATAATGACTGCAAACTGCCCAATCCTTATGAAATACATAAATATCAATATCCAAGAAGGACAACACACCCCAAACAATAAATCTGAATAAACTTATTCCGAGACACCTCCTATTCAGAATGACAAATATCAGAGATAAAGAGAGGCTCCTGAAAACAGCAAGAGAAAAGCAAAGCATCAAAAACAAGGGAACCGCAATAAAATTAAATGCCAACCTCTCATCAGAAACAATGGAGGTGAGAAGAAAGCAGTATGATGTATTTAAGGTACCAAAAGAGAAAAACTGACAGCCAAGAATTTTTTATCCAGCAAAACTGTCCTTCAAAAATGAGGGTGAGTTTAAAATCTTCATAGACAAACAAAAACTGAGAGAGTATGTTACCAAAAGACCAGAATTACAAGAGATACTAAAGGGAATGATGCAGCCTGAAAGGAAAAAACAAGGGTGAGAGACTTGGAGAGAAGTGTAGAAATGAAAATTATTAGGAAGGGTAAATTAAAGGGTAAAATGACAGACAATAGTAAGATATGACAACACAAAGCCAAAGAATAAAATGGATGAAGTAAGTAATGCCTTTACAGTAATAATATAGAATGTTAATGGCTTGAACTACCCAATCAAAAGACATAGACTGATAGAATGGATAAAAACTCTGAGCCATTGTGTTAGTCTGCCAAAGGGGTGCTGATGCAAAGTACTAGAAATCTGTTGTCTTTTATAAAGGATATTTATTTTGGGTGAAAGCTTAAAGTTACAATGCCCTCAAGAATCCAGCTCGTTTGCTTTCTCACCAAAGTTATCTGCCATGTGTGGAAGCAAGATGGTTGCTGATCTCTGCTTGGTTTTCAGCCTTCCTCTCTGGGCTTCCTCTTCCTCTTGAGACTCCAAGGGCCCAGCTTCTTCCCCATATGAGCTGTAGGCTGGCACAGGGCTTGTCTTTCAGGGATTCCTATATCAGTCTTGGCTCTCATCCCAAAGTCAGCTGTAAGCATTCAGGTGAATGGCTCATCTTGTCCCGGGGCCAAAGGATAAAAAATAACAGAGCTCTCTCTCTTCCTGTGTGTCTTATTGAGTGAGTGTTCATTTATATCAGCCCACCAAAGGGGCAGGGACTCAACCTGAGTCATTCCTTACTGATGTGGTCAAATCAAGAGCCCTAAATTGATTTTATCAAGTAAACTTAATCATAGGCCCCTCACTGAATTTAATACAATCAAAGGGTATTACACCCAGAGGAATAGATTAGTTTACAAACACACTCTTTCCCTTTTTGGGATTCACAAAAATAATCTCAAACAGTCACAGCCATCTATATGCTGTCTACAAGAGACTCACCTCATACTTAAGGACACAACCAGGTTGGAAGTGAAAGGTTGGAAAAAGATTTTCCACACAGCTAGTAACCAAAAAAGATCTGGAGCAACCTATCCATGAACAGGGAATATTCTTCCATTTATTTAAGTCTTCTTTGATTTCCTTTAACAGTGCTGTGTAGTTTTCTGTATATAAGTCCTTGTATTAGTCAGGGTTCTCTCAGGAAACAGAATCAACAGGAGATATCTGTCAATAATATGGGATTTTAAAAGAGTCTCTCACTCAACCATGGGGATGCACAAGTCCAGGCTCCACAGGCAGGTTGCAAACCAGTGGCTCCAATGAAAGTCCGACGAAGGGTAGTTGATGAGTTTCTGGGAGAAGTTGCCTGTCCAACGACGAGCTGGGAAATTCTTTCTGAATGTTGAAATCACTTCCCTTTTTAAGTCATTCAACTGATTGGATAAAATCGCCACCCATTGATGATGTAATCTCCCTGATTGATGCAGATGTAATCAGCTGTCCAGGCAGTAAATTCACTGGTGATTGAAGTCCCTAAATGCTCTTGTATTACATTAGCCCAGTGCTTGCTGGAACAAACACCTGGACACAATTACCTGGCCGAGTTGACACATTAGCCTAACCATTACAGTCCTTTACATCTTTAGTTAAATTTATTCCTAGATATTTGATTCTTTTAGTTACTATTGTAAATGGTATTTTTTTCTTGATTTTCTCCTCAGATTGCTCGTTATTGGTGTACCGAAATACTACTTATTTTTGAGCATTGATCTTATAGCCTGTGACATTACTGAACTCCTTTATAAGTTCTAGACGCTTTCTTGTAGATTTCTCAGGGCTTTCTATGTATGGGATCATGTCATCTGCAAATAATGAAATTTTTACTTCTTCTTTTCCAATTTGGATGTCTTTTATATCTTTTTCTTGCCTCAGTGCTCAAGCAAGTACTTCTAAGACAATGTTAAATAGGAGTGATGATATTGGGCATCCTTGTCTTGTTCCCGATCTCAGAGGGAAGGCTTTTAGGATTTCACCATTGAAGATGATGTTAGCTTTGGGTTTTTCATATATACCCTTTATCATATTCAGAAAGTTTCCTTCTATTCCTATCTTTTGCACTGTTTTTATCAGGAAAGAGTGCTGTATTTTGTCGAATGCTTTTTCTGCATCTATAGAGATGATCATGTGATTTTTTTCTTTCAATCTGTTTATGTGGTGTATTACATTGATTGATTTCTCTTATATTGAACCATCCTTGCATACCCGGGATGAAACCCACTTGGTCATGGTGTATAATTCTTTTGATACGTTGTTGAATGCGATTAGCAAGTATTTTGTTGAGGATTTTAGCATCTAGGTTCATTAGAGAAATTGGTCTGTAATTTTCCTTTCTTGTGGTATCTTTGTTTGGTTTTGGTATTAGGGTAATGTTGGCATCATCGAATGAGTTAGGCAATATGCCTTCTACTTCTATTTTTTGGAAGAGGTTAAGCAGGATTGGTGTTAGCTCTTTCCAGAATGTTTGGTAGAATTCACCTGTGAAGCCATCTGGTCCTGGGCTCTTCTTAGTTGGGAGGTTTTTGATGACTGAGTCTATCTCTTTACTTGTAATTGGACTGTTGAGTTCATCAATTTCTTCTTTCATCAATATAGGCTGTTTGTGAGTTTCTAGAAATTTGTCCATTTCCTCTAAATTATCATTCTTGTTGGCATATAATTTTTCAAAGTATCCTCTTATGATACTCTATTTCTGTAGGGTCAGTAGTGATATCCCCTTGCTCATTCCTTATTTTGTATATTTGCATCTTTTCTCTCTTTTTCTTTGTTAGTCTGGCTAAGGGTTTGTCAAGTTTATTGATCTCGAAGAACCAGCTTTTGGTTTTGTTTATTTTTTTCTAGTGCTTTCTTATTCTCTATTTCATTTAGTTCTGCTCTAATCTTTGTCATTTCTTTCTTTGTACTTCCTTTAGGTGATATCACCCCACACAGAGGGGCTCCTGAGGGCTCTGGAGACACCCGGGTCCTATATAAGGGGGGATAGCTCCAGAGATTGATGCCTTATCAGTGGGCTGTACTTTGGAATCTGTGCGCCTGAGAGTGACAGAGTTGGACTCAAATAAATCCTCCCTGCACATGGTCCATCACTCCCTTCTATTCAAACCTATATGTGATGCTGGAGTTTGTAGGTGTACTTCCAGAGACTGGAGCCTTTGGCCTGCCCATGTGCCAGCTGTGCCTGGAATCTTGGTGGAGCTGCAACTCCTACGCTACAGCTCAATGGGCTTACCCAAGTCACCTGGTGAGGAGATGATGATGGACAGCAGCCATGCCAGGGAATGGAGAGAGTCTGCAGCTGCAGGCAGGATAACCCTATCCATCGTATCCATGGGATATAAGCCCCCTTCACTTGGAGGTAGAGTGGACATCACTATCCTAAACTCCTCAGGATTGGGGAAAGAGCTATGGACTAGAGTGGACTTACTGGTATTCTGTTGGAGACAACAATATGTTGTCTTCCATTCACACAATGGAAGAAATTACAACAGTGAGATTGAGCTAGTGGCCACTGGATGCTTTTGGGGCAGGGAAGGGAAAAGCAGTTGTAATACAGGGGCTTTTTTGGGACTTGGGAAAATCCTGAGTGACATTACAATGACAGATATAGGCCATTTTACATCAGCATATAACATGCAGAACTGTGTGGGAGAGAGTGTGGTCTACAATGTGAACTATGGTCCATGCTTAGTGGCAAAGCCCCAGGATGTGTATATCCATTGCAGGTGAAGAGCCACACTAATGAAAGATGTTTATGTGGGATGTTATGGGAGGTGTGGGAGGTCGGGAACGTGGGAATCCCTGTAATTTTTGTGTAACATTTATGTAATCTAAGCATTTTTTAAAATATTAAAATAAATAAATAAATAATAAAAAAAGATCTGGAGTAGCAATAATACTAATATCAGACAAAATAGATTTTAAATACAAAATTGTTATAAGGGATGAAGAAGATCATTATATAGTCATAAAAGGGGCAATTAACCAAGAAGAAATAACTATAATAAATATTTATGCACCTAACCTGGGTGCCCCAAGATATATAAGGCACACACTGGCAAAACTGAAGGGAGAAATAGGTGTCTTTACAATAATAGTTGGAGACTTCAATACACCACTTTCAGTAGTGGACAGAACATCTGGACAGAGGATAAATAAAGAAACAGAGAGCTTGAATAATATGATAAATGAACAAGACCTAACAAACATTTATAGAGCATTACGTTTCCAAACAGCAGGATACACATTCTTTTCAAGCACTCATGGATAGACCATATGTTGGGTCACAAGAAAGTTCTCAATAAATTTTAAAAGATTGATATTATATAAAACATTTTCTCTGACCATACGGGATGAAGCTGGAAATCAATAAAGGATGGAAAAAGGGAAAATTCATAAATATAGGGAGATTAAACAACACAATTTTAATTAATCAGTGGGTCAAAGAAGAAATTGCAAGGGAATTCATTAAATATATTGAGATGAATGAAAATGAGAACAAAACATATCAAAATCTATGGGACACTGCAGTGCTGAGAGGGAAATTTATAGCCCTCAAGGCTTACATTAAAAAAGAAGAAAGAACTAAAAATGAAGATCTAACTGCACACCTGGATGAACTTGAAAAAGAATAGCCAATTAATCCCAAACCAAGCTGAAGGAAAGAAATTGTAAAGAAAAACAACAACAAAAAATAGAGTCTCAACATAACCAAAAGTTGTTTCTTTGAGAAGATCAACAAATTGACAAACCCTTAGCTAGACTGACAAAGAAAAAAAGAGAGAAGACAAAATGAGAAATGAGATGGGGGACATTACCACTGACCTTCAAAAATAAGAGATTATAAGAGGATACTATGAACAACTATGTGCTTAAAAACTAGATAATGTAGACAAGATGGAAAAATTCCTAGAAACACATGAACAACCTACCCTGACTCTAGAAGAAATAGAAAACCTCATCAAACAAATTGCAAGTAAAGAGATTGAAACAATCACCAAAATCCTCCCAAAGATGAAAAGCCCAGGACGAGATGGCTTTACACGTGAATTCCACCAATCATTCAAAGATGAACTAATACCAATCTTGTTCAAGCTCTTCCAAAAAATTGAACAGGAAAGAATGCTACCAAACTCATTCTATGAAGCCAAATTACCCTAATACCAAAACTAGACAAAGACACTACAAAGAAAGAAAATTACAGACCAATGTCTCTAATGAATACAGATGCAAAAATCCTCAATAACATGCTTGCAAACCAAGTCCAAAAGCATATTAAAAGAATTATACACCATGATCAAGTGGGCTTTATCGCAGGTATGAAAGGGTGGTTCAACACAAGAAAATCAATTATTGTAATAAACCACATTAATAAAATGAAGAAGAAAAATCACATGATCCTCTCAATTGTTGCAGAAAAAACATTTTACAAAATACAGCATCCTTTCCTGATAAAAACACACCAAATGATAGGAATAGAAGGAAGCTTTTTCACTATAGAAAAGTACATATATAAAAAATGTACAGCTAGCCTTGTACTCAATGGTGAAAGACTGAGAGCTTTCCTGCTGAGTTAATGAACAAGACAAGGATGCCCACTGTCACCACTGTTATTAAATATTGTGCTAGACATTCTAGTTAGAATAGTTAGGCTAGATAAAGAAATAAAAGGCACTCAAATAGGAAAGGAAGAAGTGTCATTATTCACTGATGATATGATCCTATATTAATAAAATCCTGAAAAATCCACAACAAAGCTACTAGAACTATTAGATGAGTTCAGCAAAGTGGTGGGATACAAGATTAATATGCAAAAATCAATAACATTTCTATACACTACTGGTGAGCAAAATAAGGAGGAAATCAGAAAAAAAATTCCATTTATAATTATGAATAAAAGAATCAAATATTTAGGAATAAACTTAACCAAGGGCTTAAAGGGCTTGTATTCAGAAAACTACAAAACATTGCTAAAAGAAACCCCAAGAAGACTTAAATAAATAGAAGGACATTCCATGTTCATGGATTGGAAGACTAAATATCATTAAGATGTCAATTCTACCCAAACTTATTTAAAGGTTCAATGCAATCCCAATAAAAATCCCAACAGATTCTTTTTTTTTTTCAGAAATGGAAAAGCCAACTGTCAAATTTATTTAGAAGGGTAAGGGGCCCGGAATAGCCAAAAAATGTCTTTAAAAAGAATGAAGTTGGGGGACTCTCACTTCTTGACTTTAAAGCATATTACCTAGCTACAGTGGTAAAAACAACATGGGTACTGGCATAAAGACAGACAGATTGGCCAACAGAACCGAATTGAGAATTCAAAAATAGACCCTCACCTCTACGGTCAAGTGATTTTTGACAAGGCTGTCAAGCCCTCCCAGCTAGGCTAGAACAGTCTATTCAATAAATGGTGCTGGGAGAACCAGATATCCATTCCAAAAGAAAGAAAGAAGACCCCTACTCACACCTTATTCAAAAATGAACTCAAAATGGATCAAGGACCAAAATATGAAAGTGACAACCATAAAACTCCTGGAAAAAAATGTAGGAAAACCTCATCAAGATCTTGTGGTGGTAGATTCTTAACCTTACACCCAAAGCACGAGCAACAAAAGAAAAAAATAGATAAATTGGGCCTTCTCAAAATTAAGCACTTTTGTACCTCAAAGGATTTTGTCAAAAGGGTGAAAAGGCAGTCGACTCAATGGAAGAAAATATTTGGAAATCACATATCCGATAAGGGTTTAATATCCATGATATATAAAGAAATACTGCAGCTTAACAATAAAAAAACAAATTGCTCATTAAAAAATGAGCAAAAGTCTCGAATAGACAATTGTCCAAAGAAGAAATACAAATGGTGAAAAAACACATGAAAAAATGTTCAACATCGATAGTGATTAGGGAAATGCAAACCAAAACTACAAATCATTTCACACCTATTAGAATGGCCACTATTAAAAGGTCAGAAAATGACAAGTGTTGGAGAGAATGTGCAGAGATAGGAACACTTATTCACTGTTGGTGGGAATGTAGAATGGTACAGACACTGCGGAGGACTGGTTGGCAGTTCCTAAGGAAGTTGAATATAGACTTGCCTAGTGACCCAACAATATCACCACTAGGTATATACCCAGAAGAACTGAGAGCAGTGACACGAACAGACATCTATACACTGATGTTCATAGTGGTGTTATTCACAATTTCCAAAAGATGGAAACAACCCAGGTGTATACATCAACCCATAATGGATAAGTAAATTATGGTGTATTCACACAATGGAATATTGTTATGCAGCTGTAAGAAGAAATGAACTTGTGAAGCATATGACAACATGGATGAACCTGGAGGACATTATGTTGAGTGAAGCAAGCCAGACACAAAAGAACAAATACTGTATGATTACACTGCTATGAACTAAATATATTGTATAACATATTGTGTAATTCCATTTATATAAAATGTAAATATATATCAATTTATAAAGATGAAAAAAAGGACAAATACTGTTTGATTGTGCTATTATGAACTAAATATTTTGTGTAAAATCATGGAGCTAATAATTAGAATATAGGTCACCAGAAAAAGGGGTAGAGAATGGAAAGTTGAGGGTTAATCTGTGTAGAATTGGTAAAAACATTGTTTGTAAATCTTTGGAAATGAATAGAAATGGTGAAAGCACATCATAGTGTTTGTAACTAGTAGAGCTATTATATGGGTATGACAGTGGTTGAAAGGGAAAGTCTAAGGACATGAATATTACTAGAAGGAAAGCTAAAAAATGTAACATGAGACTGTATAACAATGAAATCTCATGTGAAACACAAATATGGGTAATATTGAATATGTAAGACTATTTTTACAAAATATAAATACAAATAAACTAGAGAGTCAGAAACAGGATAGCAGCTATGTACGACAAGGGAAGCATAGAGAGATTGAGAGGTGATGAGGTTTTTTTTGGTCTGTTTTTTGTTTAGTTTATTATTATTGGAATAATGAAAATGCTCTAATAATGACTGAAGTGATATGCACAACTATGTGACTATACCAAATACCATTGATTGTACACTTTGGATGGATTTATGCTTTATCAATAAAATTGATTTGTTAAAAAAAAGTAGTAAAAATTATTCATTGAGTACATGGAATAACTATAATTAACAGAAGAATTCACATTTGGAACAATTGAGGCCATAAGGCAGTGCTGAAAGAAATAAAACAATTGTTCTCTATCTAGCAAAAGCATCCTTCAGAAAACGAAGGCTATTGAAGAGATCCTCAGATATATAAAAATTGAATTGCTAACAGATCTTCCTTAAAAGAAATATTAAAGAAAGTCCTTTAGGCTGAAAGGAAATTTCACCAGAAAGTAATTGGAATCCACAAAAAGAAATGAAGAATACCAGAAAAGGTAGATATGTGGGTCTATATGAAAGACTGTATCCATTCATATTTTTTCTCTTTTCTCCTTTTCACTGTTTATATATATATTTATTTATTTATATTTAAAAGATACTTAGATTACATAAATTGTTACATAAAAAATATATAAGGGATTCTCATATGCCCCACTCCCCAGACTTCTCACTTTTCCCCACATTAACAACTTCTTTCATTAGTGTGCTACATTCGTTGCAATTGATGAACACATTTTGGAGCATTGCCACTAAGCATGGACTTTAGTTTATGTTGTAGTTTACACTCTCTCCCACTCAATTCTGTAGGCTATGGCAGGATATATAATGGCCTGTATCTGTCACCACTTTTCACTTCGTTAAAAGACTAACGAAGATCTAAATAAATGAAATTCTTCCCAAACTTATCGCAGAGTTAACTCACAATCTATCAAAAGCCCATGAGACTTTTTTTCTGGTAGGAATCGACAAACTGATCATAAAATTTAGATGGAAGTGCAAAGGATCCAGAAGAGTCAAAATAAGGGTGAAAAAGACCAAAATTGTAGGAATTATACTACCTGAATTCAAAACTTATCAGAAAGCTACAGTAATCAAGACAGTTTAGTACCTGCACGAGAATAGGAATAGATCAATGGAAAAGAATTGAGAGTTTAGGAATAAACTCTTACATTTATGGTCAATTGATTTTTGACAGTACCAAGGTAATTCCACGGGGGAAAAGATAATACATTTCTTTTTTTTTTTTTTTTAAAGATTTATTTATTTATTTATTTATTTATTTATCCCCCCTTGCTGCCCGTGCCCGCTGTATCCATTCACTGTGTGTCCTTTCTGTGTCTGCTTATCTTCCCCCCGCTGCGAGGTCCCGCTGCACCAGCCCACCGCACCTCGCGGGCCGGCCCGCCCTCACAAGGAGGCCCCGGGAAGCGAACCCGGGGCCTCCCACATGGCAAACGAGAGCTCTATCAATTGAGCCACACCTGCTTCCCGATAATACTTTTCAATCAATGGTACAGAAACAATTGAATAAATATATAAAAAACAAAAAGCAAACCAAAATAAAACAAAAAAACTTTTCAACTTTTAGTTTGCATCATCACAAAATGAGCTCAAAATGGATCAGAGACCAAAATATAAGAGCTAAAACTGTAGAACTTCTAGAAGACAGTACAGGAGATATAATAAAGAGTCTGACTCAAATTTTTTTTTTTTTTTTTTTGATATGTGACTGCTAACTTCTTTTAAATCTCAGATTTCCATTCCTCTTTGGCCCCACATTTGGACAGGCTGGTAAGGAAGCCTACATGCAACTCCCCTTTGGCAATGGTGGGAAATTAAACCTCACAAACAGCCAGCCCACAAATGGGAACTTCCCCCCACCTACTGTCCCACCCCCCATACACTTAATCCAACTTACTCCATCCGCCTTACTAACACCGGCCTGGACCTACTTGTGCCCACCATGCTCCTTCCAGGAGTCCCTTATGTGAGCAATAAACTTTCTCTAAAATTCTCTTGAGTGTGGAGTGCTGTCAGTATGGACATCCTACCTAAAATTCTAGGTGTGTATCCATGAAAAATTAAAGCATATGTTCGCATACAGATTCACATGCAAATGTTCATAGTAGCATTATATATAATATTCAAAATGGAAACAGTTCAAATCTCCATCAATTGGTGAATGCATAACCAAAATGTGGTATATCTATACAATGAAGTGACTACTATTCAGCAATAGAAAGGAATGAACTACTGGTATATGCTACAACATGGATGACCCTCAAAAATATTGTGGAAAGTGAAAGAATTCAGATGCTGAAGACCACTTACTATATTGTATGATTTCATTTATAAAAAAATGTTCAGAAAACAAATCTATAGAGACAGAAAGCGGATGAATGGCTGCCTGGGCTTCGGGTTGAAGTGGGGGCCAGGGATTGACAGCAGTTGGGCAAGACAGAGAATATTGAAGTGATGGAAAATTTTCAAAACTGAATCATGATGATGTTTGCACACTTCTATAATGTGCTAAAAATCATTTAATTCTTCAGTTACAATGGCTAAATGTAATGGTATGTAAGTTATACCTCAATAAAGGTATTAAAAAATCATCAGTGATGGTAGCACAACGTTGTGAATGTATTTAAAAGCACTGAATTATATATTTGAATATGGTTAAAAGGG
>JAQZBX010044295.1:0-21411 GCA_029593785.1 Cabassous unicinctus
CCCGGGGTCAGGAAGCTTGGGGGGACCCTGAATGAATGATGGAGGGAACAGATGGAAGGTTGCAGGTTATGGGAAGAGCAGTGGGGGTGCACCAGTCGGGCCTCAGCGGGTCTGCCCCTCAAAGTGTCCTAGAGCCCTGAAGATGTGGGTGTGTGCATGCTCTGAGGGGGAAGCCTGGGGGCTGGGACCCGAGGGGACTGGGAGGCTCTGCGGTGGGCATGCCTCTCCAGTGCTCCAAAGAGGGGTGCTGGTTTCTGTAGAGTGAGGGGGTAGCTCTGCAAGAGAAGAGCAACTCTGTGGCTTAGCAGTGATCAATTGTTACAAATCAATGGGGTCGCTGTGGCCCGTGTGTGCGGCTCTGCCACATGTGAAACGCCGGGTGCTTTCCAACACAGTCCCTTGTTACCCTTCATGCTGGATGCACATTTTCATTTTGAGCTAAAAGCCATAAAAAATTGATGCATCTTCTTCCTGACTAAACGTTACAAGCTCAGAACACACTAGCTCTGCAAAGTACTGCCCCGCTAAGGGACAGGAGTTTGGAGGTTTGGGATAAAAGTGAATGCCTTTTAATGTGTGTGTGAGTTTGTTGCAGTTGGTGGCAGAGGGAGGAAACGGCAGGAGTTACGACAGGATGACGGGTGCCCTCGATCGCTTTGAGAAAAAGAGTTAGAGACACCAGATGCCTCCCACCCCAATTCCCGCTTCCTCCTCGGGGCCTGGGTTGGCAAGAGCTAGTGGTGCCCCCTGCTGTCGGCCTAGGTGACTGCAGGCTGCCCTCCGCGTGACTCTACCCCCAGCCGCCTGAGACCCAACCCCCAAACCCACAGACTCCCTGGCCCCAAGTCAACGCTCACAACCCTAAAAGGAGGAGGTGGGCCACCGGTGGGGGGCTGGAGGCAGAGGGAAGCTCCATTAGCCAAGTAATGGAGCAGGACATCAGCGCCGTGGTGTTTGCTAGCCGGCAGCTCCGAGGGAAGGGGGCCTGTCTCCTCTCTCAGGCCCGGCTGAGACGGCCACGGCCGCCCGTGAAGGAACATGGCCCGGTGTGGGGAGGCTGTGAGTGTGTGTGCACGCGTGTGTGTGGATGCAGAGTGTGAACGTGTGTGCAAGCAAGTGTATAAAGACGTGTGTGAGCAGGTGCTACACGGCCATGTGGGTGAATGTGAGAGGCCCTAGGGAAGGGAGAACTGGGGGTCTCTGGGCCGCACCACCTGGCCAGGAAGCCAGGGCCATGTCTCAATGCCCTGTGCGTGGATGACTGTCAACGTGGGTCACCTTACAAAACCACAGAGCCATGGGGTGGGGCCACCAGTCCCCACCCTCCCCTCACACCACCACCCTCTCTCCCTGAGTCACTC
Source organism: Cabassous unicinctus (assembly GCA_029593785.1). Classification (NCBI taxonomy): domain Eukaryota; kingdom Metazoa; phylum Chordata; class Mammalia; order Cingulata; family Chlamyphoridae; genus Cabassous; species Cabassous unicinctus. The sequence goes on from JAQZBX010044295.1 coordinate 1,362, forward strand.
AGGGGAGGGGGAATTCTCCACCTGCAAAGGCAGCATGAGGTCTGGGACCCAAACTGGGTGTCAGGAGAGCTGGTTTCTCTCCCTTTCTTTCCATCCCTCAGAAAGTGGCTTTGCATCCCCAGGGGAACCCCCCAGCCTTCGAGACATGCTGTTCTGAGAGGCTTAAAGATGTTTTACTCTGAACACATGCAGTGCAAGGGGTGGTGGGTAGAGATGAGAACGCGGGCTTTAGAACAGCCAGGCTTGGGTTCATTTCTCTGGGTCTGTTTCCTCCACTACAAACAGAGGGTGATGAAGCCTGTCTCGCAGATTAAATAGGCAGCACATGCTGGCACAAGGGGCCCTGCAATAAACAGCAGTTTCCTTCCCTTGGTTCTCCTTCAGTGGGGATGGGCTGAATCCATGCTGACCACGTGCACAAGGGCAGCCCTTGTGTCCCCCAAGATGGGGGCTGCACAGCTAGCCAAGCCAGGGATTCTGACCACCAGCCCAGGCTTGGTCCAGGAGGACGACGGGAGCTGCAGAGGGTGTGTGGCTGGGGAGTCTGGGGCCCAGAATTCTCCCCAGTCTCAACGTTCCTTTCCTAGAGGCTGCGTCACTGCTACCTGGTGTCAGCCGCCAGGTAGGAGTAAAGCTTGTTTATCTCTGCATTTCCTGTCAGGCCCCACTGCGCCCGCCCCAAAGGAGCAGCCTGGCTCCTGCCAGGAGCCAGCAACAGGAAACTCAGAAGATGGTGGCACCTTACGCGGAGTTGCTCCCTTCCCCTCCCCTCTAGCAACCTCCATCCCATTGAACTCTCTGTTTCCAAGAGGTGACCGACACCAAGCTCGGGGCTCACCTGTCAAAGTCAGACCCTCACACCCTGGGTCCTGAGTGGTCAGCGGTCAGCAGTGGGGGCAGGCCTGCTGTCTGGGCACGCTCAGCCAGAGGCGGATAAATGGGCAGCCCCTGGGCCGGAGGGCACTGGCTCCCCTCGGGAAGGGGGTGGGGTCCGAGGCAGCTCAGACCCTCCAGGGAGTCACCGGCTGAGGAAGGGCTAGAGGACCACTTCCATAATTAGGGAGGGGAGGGGGCAGAAGTTGTCAACCTTAACCCACCTTGAAAATAACCCCTGGCATGTTTATTTTTCAAAATCCACTCTTTCATCTGGTTCTCACCGTCCTTTATTCCCCCAAGTCTTATGCCAGGCTCTGTGCTAAGTGCTCGAATAGGAGATGAAAAAAACCAACCTATCCTGAGTAGCTCACTGGGGGGACGCGGGCAAAGCTCGGGCCTCCGAGAAAGGGAAGCAGATGTGATTCTCACCACTTGGCCAGAAGACAACTGAGATCGACTTGCCCAATGCCCCACTGCAAATCTGAACCCTGACTTCCTGGCACCCAGCCCAGGGCTCTTTCCTTCCAAACCAACAACCCAATAGATTTCTCCAAAACGCTGGGAAAATAGGTTTAATGGGGGGTGGGTGGGGAGATTTCATGAATGCACTGGACCCAGGGGTGGGGGTATGTTCCAGGGAGGAGGAAGGAAACATTCCCAGTTGTCCTACTAAGTGCCAGACACTGCATTTCATTTAATCCTCAGCCCTGTGAGGTAGGTACTATTTTACCCATTTTATAGAGGAGAAAACATGCTAAGCAGGGTAGGAGAGAGGGAGAGAGGCTGCTCGCTCACATCATGTGCAGTTTCCCCTTCCCCATAGGACAGAAAGAGCTGCACCTACAAGCAGCAGAGTATTTCGTTTCTGGGCCAAGCTAGAAGAGGTCAGAAGTCAACAGGAGCCAGAATCCAGGGAGGGGGGTCAGCTGAGGAGGATACAGTCTGGTCCGCCGTTTCCGTGAGCACCCCTTCCTCCCAGACCCTGGGCAGCCCCGGGGAGAGAGATCTGCGGCTCGTTCTTCAGACAGAGATGCCCATTACTGCCAACACCTCTGACAGCTTGTGGTCTCGGGAAACTAAAGTGGGTCATGCAAGTCCCAGGGGCACAATTATGTTCCCCTAAGAGGCCAACTTTAACTTTCCCTGGCCTGACCTGGGGGCAAGAGCAGAGATGGGAAATAGGGCCCGGAGATTATACCACTCAGTGGCCTCAAAATGTCAACAGGCTGGAAGAGGGGAGAGGTGGAAAATTCCAAATTGGAAAGTCCCAACTTGGAATTATGCATGGATCTGAACCTAGGATTCAGCTCTGTGGAGGAAAAGGAGCCCTGTAGAAGCACTGGAAAGAGAAGCGTGGAGTGGATTAGGGCCTGGACTCTGGCTCAGACTGACAGACTGGGTCCAGGCCTCAGCTCTTCCTCGTATTAGCCACGTGACCAGGGCAGGTTGTGAAATCTCTCTGGGTCTCGGTTCTCCATCTGTAAAATGGGAATGCTAATAGTATCTGCCTCATAGGGTTTAGAGGCTGAGGAACAATGCATGTATGGCATTACACCATGTCCATATCTTATTGCTGAGCAGGGCTGGGAACGGGCCAGAGGTGGGCTTTGGGGAACATCCACATTTAGAGGATTCGTGGGGGAAAGGAAATACAAGGGAGACCAAAGAATGGCCAGGGATGGGAGGGAAACCAGGAAGAAGAGAAAACTGATGTAGGGTGCCAGCATTCAGAAGAGTGGCCGTGTTTGAGTAGTGACAGTGACTGAGAGGGGATGCAGGGAGACTTCTGGGGAGCTTCCTTTGTGTTTAAGCAGGTGTATATACCAATATGTTGTGCATTTTGCTGGATGATATAAGTTGTAAGTTAACAATAATTTTTTAAAAAGCAATGTGCAGAGGAGAAAGAGCTGTGGGTTGATCAGGCAGCTCCAGCCCTGGCTGCCACACATTCCAGCCGACAGGAAGAGCTTGGTCAGGTGCTGGAGGACACCACACAGTGGGAGGGGGCCTGGGCCCTCCCAGGGGGCTGTGCACAGTTGCCAACCTGCTTCCCCTGTGATGCACAGGTCCTCCTGCTGAGGGACCAGAGGGCAAAGGAACAAAGAGCCAGGGAGTGCCACTCTGCGGAGGCTTCCTGGAAGAAGAGCACTGAGCCAAGCCTTTAGGGGAGGCAGGAATGGGCCCCCAAGGGGACTGGCCAGGTGCAGGCAAAAGACAGATCTGTCAGGGATGGCTGGGTGAGTGTCTGAGCCGCCACGGCCTCCCTGGGAGCGCAGGGATGACAGCTGACTTGAGAAGGTGAGTGTCCCTGGCTCAAGAGGCCTCCTGGCTTCTGGGACCTGCCCCCTTGAGTCTGACCTGGGCCAGGAGAAGCCACTCGCTAGAGCTGAGGTACATTCTACACCCACCACTGCACAGAATGGGCCCCTGCCCTGGCTTAGAGTAAAATACACAGGGCTCCCAGCTCCCTGCTCTGGGCCAGAAGAGTGGAGGAAAGGAGGGACAGAGCAGTGTCCCTGCCATGCTGCTCCCGGTGACCCCGTGCCCTCCAGCGCCCAGCCCCCCACATCCCTTCGGAAGGTCCACACAGCACGTTTGACAACTGAGGAAACTAAGAGCTGGAGGGAGGAAGTGACTTGCCCAGAGGGCCACAGAGTTAGAGGGCGGGGACTAGTTCCCAGTCCAGTGCTCCTCCCAGCCGGCAAAATCTTCAGAGCGGCCTGGGCTGTGCACCCAGGGCTCTCAGGAGCCAGGGGGTTTCAGCGTCCTCTCGGATGCTGCCTGGTTGAAGCTGTAACTCTGACTGTCTGGCTTTGATCAGACCCCAAGTCCCTGTGGTTCACATGGAGGCAGCACTTCATCCTTTCCCTACCCGGAGCTGGTCTGTTTAGTGTTTCTTATTTGCTGTCACATGGTCCAGCACCTCGCACATTTGAGGCAGCAAAGGCTTCAGGCATCTCACCTCAGTTTTCCCCAATGGCCATCCTGGGTCTTCTTGGTGGCCCCACTCCCCAGGCAAAACCACTTCAGAGGAGAGAGTCACACCACATCTCAGGGCTCAGAGGTGCCTCTGCCCTTGCCCAAGACCCCACACAGTAGCTGCTTGTGCCTGCAACTTACGGCTCCTCTCTTCCCCTCTCCTCCTCCAGCAGCAGGGAGGGCTGGAGGCAGAAGCGGTTCCCTGCTTCAGGGGTGTGGGAGGGTAGGCTTAGGCTCCAAAGGTGGAGAATTTTCACAGCCAGCAACCTCAGGGGCTAATGAGTGCCCTGTCATTGGAGGTATTCAAGCTGAGCTTAGAGCACTCCTGGAAGGGATGTCATAGATGGGACTCAGGTGGAGGATGCAGCGTTGGCCTAGATGAACTGCAAGGTCCCATCTCCAACCCCAAGGTTCTCTAAATCTCTGACATCTCCATCCCACCTTTTGCTGCCAAATGGCCTTGTTCACCCATGCCCCGCCAGCCCTCCAGGCAATTTGTCCTCAAGGCGCTCAACAGTTCTCTTTACAATATCACTAGTCTTGAAGGAATGGGTTGGGAGGCAGGTGGGTAGGATGCAGGAAAATAAAGACAGAGGTTTGGCACAGGGAGAATCAGTCAGTTCCCAAGAGCCTGGAATCCACAGTGCGGCCACCACCAGGCAAATGGGGGCACATATTGCAGGGTGTGTCTCTGTGAGCCAAAAGGGGAGCTGGCCCTGGCCTCTGATGGGGGGACGGGAGCTGTCAAGTGAAAAGGGAGCCCAGCCTAGCTCACTCTGAGGTTCATTAGAGAAAAGGTGAATGTTGAAGACATGTCATAGCAGGCAGCTCATTAAGCCCACGGAGCTTAAAAATAGTGAGACACGCAGGCATTGGAGTGGGGTGGGGGGAACGACTAAAATTCCAGAGCATCATTCCAGAGGCAAGAACAGCAGACTCTGGAGAGAATGAATCCATAAGCAGTGGAAGGAAGGCTGCCGAGCCATTGCCCGGTCTCCCTGCGTAAACTTGGAGCATGAGCCTTTCGGTGGACGAAACGGAGGCTCAGAGGAGGCTGTTCCCAGGTGTTACTGGACAAGCACCCTTGAGCCCTGCTGTGCCCTGCACATGGGGGAGAGGAGATAAGACAGCGCTGTGGTCAGTGCCTGTCCTGGAGCGAGGCAGAGCCCACCTGCCCAGACTCTGCCTGGTTTGCCTGCTCTGGGCACCCCCTCAGAAGCCCTTTTATAGCACTTTTCTATCAGTCTAGGGGTGCAGGCTTTGGGGATAGAGAGCCTTCGCTCAAGTCCTTCCACTGCCACCTACCAGATAGGTGGCCTTGGAAAGGTCACTTCCCAGTCCTGGGCTAGTTTCCTCTTCCATAAAACGGAGTCACTCCTGACTCCTCTACCTTCTTTCCAGGGTTCTTAGGAAGATTAAATGAGCTGTCCTGGATACGATGCACTTAGCACAGTACTTAGAACATAGTAGGGGCTTTGGCTGGCAGGTTTGGAGAAGCAGGAAATATGGAGTAAAGGGAGGGCCAAGGAAAAGATTACAGGATGGGGGGAGCAGGATGGAGGATGCAGGGTGGCTGTGACTGTCTTCCTTGGTATGGCCAGATTGGGTGTGGAGAATGCAATTACTGATCTCACTGGAAAAGGATGGGGAAAAGTGATCTGGGAGATCACAGGATAAGGGGAATCACTGGCTCAGCTACTGAACCAGATTCAGTCAACAAACCCATAAATAATCCAAAACCAGGAACCAGGGCCAAGCACCAGAGGCAGACGGGGCGGCTAACTGGTATGAGGGCTGGAGTAGACCAGAGGAAGCAGGACTCCAGAGGGGTGGGGGTGGAGAAGGAAAACCAATAATGAGCAGAGAAACAAGTAGGTGGAAAGGCTCCTTCCTGGCTTAGATGACAGGAGAAGGTCTCCCACCCAGGGCCTGGCCCATGCCAATGGCTCCGTGAATAAAATGGGAGACTGCGGTTGGTGGTACCACCTTCCCATCCTCACCCCTCCCAGCCCCAACCTGGCCTGTTAGTACAAGCAGTGACCTAAGGCCTTGGCCACCCACCCCAGGCTTAGCCCCCTGGGGGGCTCAGGCTTCTGGGGAGAAAGCACAGAACCTAGATAGGATGTAAGAGCTGGAAGGAACCTTAGGGTCAATTATTATAGCCCCTTGTGAATGACGGGAAACCAAGGCCCAGAGAAAGGGAAGTTCCTTTTCCAAGGTCACTTTCTAAATCGGTAAGAGAGCCAGAGCTAGAATCCAGGACTCTTTTACTATAGTGCAGTCCTCCCCAATCCCCACCACAACCCTGAGTTGTAAATTGTCTCTGCCTTTTAAGTGCCACGCTGGAAGCTTTATATACTGGGAGAACTGGAGAGGCTCAAACAACATAATAAATTGCCTAAAGCCACAGAGCCAGTCAGTAAGAGAAATGCAGGGTCGGGTCTTCTTTTTCTTTCCCTGCTCCCAGGAGTCAACAAACATTTATTGAGCATCTACTAGAGGACAGGCAGTGGGCCGGGAACACTCTCATAGCTTACCCCATTTAAACCCCACATCTGGGAAGAGGGTGGGGGAAGAGCTAAAAGCCAGACTGCCAGGGTCCAAATCCTAGCTCTCTTAGCCAAGTGTCAGTGGACAAGTTATTTGCAATTTCTGTGTCTCAGTTTCCTCATTCCGTAAAATGTGGGTAATAATAGTACCCACCTCATAGAGTTTTGTGAAAATTAAACGAGACAGGCCATGTGAAATACTTAGAACCAGGTCTAATATAAACCCCTGCAAAGGAAGTCATATCAATCCCAATTTAGAGATGAGGGAGATGGGGTTCAGAGAGACTCAGCAACTTGCCCAAGGTCACATCGCCAGTAGGTTGCAGGGTCTGATTTTGGACACTGTTTTGTTGGACTTCCAAGTCTGGGACTCTTTCCTGCAGCTTCTCCAAAACACCTACTCCAGCCCAGACTCATGGAGACCAGGTCTGCCCTTAAATATCTTAGGAAAAGCCTCCATTCTCTTCCCATCACTTCAGGAAGTTCTTCCTGCTACCTAATCTAAATCCTTCCAGCTTCCAGTGGAGAGAGATTCAGAGGGATCTGAGGTGTGGGCCAAGACTACAGGAGCCGGGTGCCAGAGCAGAACCTGCCTTTCTAACCAGTGCCCCACACTTTCTTTAGGAAGCTGGGGCATGGGGCAGGTGAAATGCAGTGGATCCACTCCATGAGCTCATGCCGGCTTTGGGGGTGCCCATAGACAAGCAACCTCATCTCTGGAGCCCTTGGTAAAATGATATTCAGGAAGAGGCTCTGAGGAAGTCTCCAGAGGCAGACGTTTCCAAGGGTCAGAGTGACTCTGAATTAAATCCCCTCCCCTCTCCACACTGGCCACTCGCCCCAGATGACCAGCCAGGAGGGTTATGGGGCCGTGGCCATCACTGGGCTGCTGGCTTAAGAATCTGCAGCCAAGTCACTTCTGCGGTCCTTGGCAGGACCTTGGAGAAAAAAAAATGTGAGGCTCCTGGCTTAATCATCAACCCAAAACTGTCAACAAGTTGGGTTGACTTCACCTCCCAACCCAGGAAGGAAATAAGGAAAGGAGGAGGAAAGGTGCTTAAAGTGACATTGAATCAATGCTTCTGCTTCTGGGCAGCCCCTGTCCCTGCATCCCTGCACTGCAGGGAGCCTGGCCATGTGTGGTAGGGGGGAAGGGGCTCCACTCCCACTTTTGACATCCCAGAGATGGCATCACCTCAGTGTGTCTGGGGTCCCAGGCCAGGGTGTCCCAGCTTGAGGGAGAGGTTCTCCTGTCCTTCTCTCTGCTTGTACAACATGGACCGTGTCCAAAAACACTCCTGCTTCTCCTGCTAAGGAGAATTCAGAGGCACAAAGCCACCATTCCGTTTCCTGGCAAATGAGGAAAAGCAGAAACTGAAAGGGCTAGGCTCAGCCCAGGGCCATGGAATCCAAGTGGCCTCATTGGGAGAGAAGTCCACTGGGTTTGGTGCCCTTTAAAGGAAACCCAGCATGCCAGGGCCTCAGCCAGGAAGGCTGTATGTGTCACCAAGTTGAGACAGGGAGGCCAACCCATGCATCCCCGAGGCCCCACATCCATTCCATTTGATCCCCAGGACACCTTGGCAAAGTGAGCAAGACATGCTTCCTTTCCCACATTTTCAAATGGGGACAACTCCAGTCCAGAGGTGGGAAGAAATAGCTTGCCCCAGGCCATGTGGGGAAATTTAATGGTAGAATCGCTGGATTCTAGAGGCTTCTAATCAAATCCAATCACTTCACTGCCTCACCCCACTCCCAGCTTCAGGGCTGGGCTTCTTTATCTAAAAAACTTGCCCTTCACTGTTTTAAGAAACACCATAATAACAATAACTAACTCTGTATGGCACTTACATGTTCTATACTTACTGCACTCAGGGTTTTACGTGTGTTAATACATTAAAGCCCTCGTATCAACCCTTTGGCATATAAATTATTTTATTTCCATTTCACAGATGAGGAAACTGAGGTACTATGTGCTTAATAACTTGGTCAAAGTCCCACAGCTAAAAGCATGGAAGGGTTGGGATTTGAGCCCAGGAACCTGGCCCTAGCATCTGTGCCCTTGGCCACTGTGCATCGCTGCCGAGCACTTTTGAAGCCAGGATCTGCACATTCCAAATCCCACCAGAGATGGGCTGGGGTCCATGGCAGGCTCAAGGAGCCTGGTCAAGATGGAGAGCGGATGCAGGAAGTCCCCTTAAATCCGGAGCTGGACTGTGTTCCGCCCGGAGCCGCATGCTTGCCGCAATCTGTCTCTGAGCAGCCGGCTGCCCTCAGGTCCCGGCCCCTGGCAAGCAGTGCGGAGCAGGTTGAAGGCAGGCTCCAGAGCTGGCAGCCTCAGCCCACCACGCTGTGAGCAGCAGCTTTGAGAGACTCTCCTGCCGGAGCGGCTTGGAGATGCTGCAGTATCTCTCCTGGCGGGAGGGCAGGCTGGGGTCAGGCCAGACCCAAGGGTCCTCCTTCTCCGTTTCCCCCTCCATCCTTCCCTCTGTCTCACAGCCCACGGTGGGGGCAAAGCTAAGAGCTTGGAAGGTCACTCTGGCTAACTGGTCTCCAAAGACAGCCAGCCCTGCTGACCAATTTGTGGGCTGTGGGGCCAGGTTTGGTCTTAGATGTCAGCACTGACCTCCAGGAATGTCGCTGTGGCCCCTCCGGCAGCAGGTATCAAAGCTGGCTCTTTCCCCAAAGAGGAAGGAGCTCACTGGATCCACTCCATGGCTTCCCACCTATCAGACTCACCAAGAACTGGTGATTTCCACCTTAGGAAGTTCTTCCTTGTACCACACATGAGCCCTTCTTGCTGCAGTATAGGCTCATTATCTCATACAAGAAACTCTTCTGCTTTTGTTAAATTGCTAAAATGTGATTCCAGGACCAAGCAGCAATCACACAAAAAAAACTTTAAAGCAGCCAGCAGCTGCCATGGGTTCAAGAATTTCATTTCAGTGGAAGAAGTCTGTGGGTTTTGTACCCTGCCCCCCAACCCCTCCTGGACCTCAGGACACAACAAGGTAACAGAATGCAGATGAGAAAAACAAAACAAAGGCAGGGAAAAAAAATCATTCACAGCCTCTCTTGACCTGACAAGGACTTTTTCCACATCTTTCCCTCAGCGCAGGGGCCCAGCTAAGGAAACAAGCTTCTGCACAGCTTTGCCTGAGCCCCACTCAATGGACCATCTGCTTCAAGGCCTCTCAGCAAAAGCTTCTAAAGTCCCATTTCTCCAGGGAGCTGGAGGTGGGGAGGCTCCAAACAATAAGGGGAATTTATTAGGGATCGGGGCTGCTGGGAGGATGGTGCAAGCAAATGGGGCCAGAGGCACAGCAAGATACAAAGGGTTATTTCATGCGGTAAATGCAAAGGCTCCTTTAGAAGTCCATTGCCACACCTGAGGCCCTATACTCTGTTCACTTCTTTTCAGAATCACGCTCCCCCGCCCCCTCCAACCTAAGTCAGACTTATTTCCTGTCCTGTGTCACTGGGCAAATATTGACTTTCTTTCACTCAAGCATTGCCAGTGGAACAGAGACCAATGGGGCTGCTATTGTCTCCTTCCTCTCAGAGGGTGAGGCCGGCTGTCAGCTCACAGCTCAGAGCAGAGGCCGGCAGGGGAGGCGGCGGAGAAAGGAAAGCATGGTCTTGGAAGGAATATTTCTATCTTTCCATCTTTGATTTTGCCTTTCCGTCCTCCCACCCTCCCTCCCATTCCCAAGCCCATTAGGGCTTGTTCCTTCACATTTCCGCTATCCTGCTGATGTGGCCTGCCTGACCCGAGAGCAGCGACATGGTATAGCGGGTATAACTGGAAAGCACTGGTCTGGGAATTCAAGCCCCAGTTCTAATACGGGGTAACCTTTTGCTAGTCCTTTAATTTTCTTGTACCTCAGTGTTCTAATCTGAAAAACAGGGATGTGGGACCCTTGATCTCAAGATCTTGGTCAGGCAGTTCCTTCCTATCAGTGACCAATGTCCTTTCTGCAACAATCAAGGCATTTTAGCTTGGAGGATGGGAAGAGCACTGGGCTGAGAGTCCACAAGTGCAAGTATAACCTCATCTCTGCTGCTAGTATGCTGTGTGATACTGGGCAAGTTGCTCCCCCTCTCTGAGCCTCACTTTTCCAATAATTAAAACAGAAGACTGGATGAGATGATCCCTAAGGCCCTTCCAGAGCCTCATTCTAGGGTTCCTTTCACCTAACATATCCCAGCTCCTTCAGTCTTTGTAAGACTTCATTTTATAGTTCTTTTCTCAGGACTAACCTTGAAAGAAAGGATGTCACGCCTCAGGCTTGTATTCCCTCATCACCAGGAGCCTTCTGTTTAGCCTCCAAGCTTCTCTCAGACAGACTCAAGCTCAGCCTGCAGCCCCCTGGGACCAGAGCTCCAGCTCTCCCCTCTGCAGGCCCTGTGATAAGGACCAGAGCATGGCCGGCAGCCACAGGAACCTGGGGCATTTTCTCAAGAAGCCTGTGCTTGGTGACAGCTGCAGTGTTTTGAACCCTTCCTCTAGCCTGAGGCCCCCCTCTGTGCTGACACAGAGCTTCAGAAAGTCCATTCCTGGTGTAGCACCAAATGGCATGCAAGGAACTCCTCATATTCCAGGAATTTTATATTAATTATTTCAATATACTCCTCATAAGCACCTTAAGAGGTAGGTAATATTCCCATTTTACAGATGAGGTAACAGGTGCAGAGAGGCTAAGTAATTTGCCTCTTAACCATAGGTCTGAGAAGGGGTGTCATCGTCCTTCTCCAGGCTCTGTCATAAGATTGGAACTGGGAGCCCACATGACTCCAAACCAATTGCCCACCCCTCCCCCAGGCTCGAGGCAGAGACAACAGGGCCATGGGCCAACAGGGGTAGAAGGGCCTTCGATTCATCCAAACCAACATTTCACTAAGCAAATGAGGAAACTGAGGCCCAGAGGTGGGTGTGACTTGTCTAAGGTCACACAGTGAGTCTTGGGTAAACCCAGTTCCTGGCCCTGCCACTTCTCTAGCCTCCCCACCAGCGCACTCCATCTGGTCTGGCTCTGGGATCCGGGGAGGCCCCCAGAGTCTTTGCCACTACTTCCACCCTGGCCCTGGTGGGCGCTCACTGCAGGGACCTTCGGTCTCACCCCTCCCTGGACTTCAGCTGGCTTATTCCTTGAGGCCCACTAAGTGGGATTCAGGGAGTGGAGTGAAAGACCCATTTAGTCATGACCACAGAAGGAGCCAGAGATGCGGCAGAGAGTGAGGAAGGGAAAGTTACAGGAAAGTAGGGTGAGAAATTATAGGACAGCGCAGTCTCTTTTCCATGCATTTTGGTGCTTGCTGCTATTCCCATTCTCACTCTGTAAGGAAGCTTTGGAAGTGGGAGGGAAGATCACACTACAAGTCCACACTCATTCCTGCTCCCCATGGCCTTTGTTGCCAGCCCTACAGGGCTTCATTCCTCACAACCCTAAAACACCACCCTTATTATCATTCTTTTTTGACCACTGAGTAACTGAAGCTCAAAGATGTAAAGTAACTTGTTCAAGGTCACACAGCTAATAACCAACAGAGCCAGGGTCTCCTGCAGACTCATTCAGGTATGGGCAGGGACTTGAAAATGGCTGCATTTAAATGGGGTATTTTATCTCAACTTGTCTCCACTGGGGAGGAGACAGTGCATGGGGAATTCCTCTGGGCCTACCTAAAGACCACCTGCCCCATTGCCTAGCCAAGCCCACTTCCTGCTACTCAGACCCGGAATTTCAGTCACAGAACTGCAGGGTTGAAAGTGCCCTGCGAAGTTCTCTAATTCAACTCTTTCTATTTACAAGTGAGGAAAGCAAGAAATGGGTTTGCCCAAGGTCACACAAGGTCACACATATTAGAGGCAGAGGCTGGAATTAAACTCGGGTTTCTTGTCATAAACCAGGACTCTTTCTAGGACACAAAGATGCCCAGTGAGGAACTATTAACCCATCTCTCCTGAAGACTGAACCAGAGCTCACTCCAATAGAAGTCAGAGTTAGAGCTAAGAGAGAACTTTCTGGTGGCCAGGGCTGCATTGCACATGCAGGCGCTATGGAGTGCTGTAAGTGGAGACCTTTCCAAGCAGAGAATTCCTTCACATCACCTTATGGATGCAGCCCTGCCTGGAGATGGGTGGGCAGACAGTATGACCTTGGGGGTTCTTGATGTCCCCCCTTTAACTTCTGGGCAGGCTCACCAGTGTCCTCTTTGTCACTGGGAATCCTTCCCCAGGGAAGGCTTTACCCCCTGCAAAGAGGATGTGTAGTGTTGGAAAGCAAACCATTCTCCCCACAGGGCTGGAGAATCTGAGAGTGGGAGAGATGGGGAATGAGCAGGCTGAGGGGCTTACAGCCCACCTGCCTTTTAGGGAGTGAGTGGGAGGGGAGCCTCTCTCCAGAGCCTAGGTCATAGAAGAAATGCCTCTAGGGAGGCTGTGCCCCACCCCCATTCTTTTAGTCGGCCTCACCTGCAGCGCTGGGACCAGCAGGTGTCGCAGCTGGGAGAGACTTCAGATACCATAAGCTCCAACCCCCATATTCCAAGTGAAGATACTGAGCCCCACGGGGCTACGTGATTTGCCCAAGGACATAGGACGGCTCAGAATCCGAGTTCCTGACTCCCCGTGGGGTGCTGTGTTCATCGTGAGGCATTGCCATCCCCCTCTGCCGGAGGTGAGCTCTGAGGTCACCGCAGAGGCCAGAAGTCGGAAGCGACGGATTCCCAGGCGACGAAGCTCAGGGCAGGCGCGCTGAGCTTGCCTACCCCCCGCCCCGCCAACCTCGTCCCGATTCTTGTCTTGGGCCCTGCGCGCCTCCATCATCCTAAGGTTCAGAGAGGTGCAGCAGCTTGTCCAAGGTCACACAGCCAATTGAATAGAATTTGCGCCCCTACTGCCCAGCTGCCCCTTCCCCACTTGCATCCCCACCTCGGTTGCTCCAAGCTCCGCTGCTTGACAGGACTCTTGGGACCTTGCTTCCTCAAATGCGCTAAGCCGCGGCGCTTGCTGGAGTATGGAAAAGTTCCGAGGAGAGGAAGGGGAAGAGCGCGGCCCAGCTCAGGCCTGCCCAGTCTACCCCAAGACTGCTGCGGCGGGGCGAGGGGCGCGGAAGCAGAGCGGGCCCGGGCGCCGCCAGTGCCCAACGCGCCCCGCTCTGCGCCAGGGGGCTCCCGAGTCCACGCGCGCGGGGCCCTTCCGCACATCCTCACTGCGGCTAGGGAGAGTGGGGTCCCACGCGCTCCTCACCCACTTCTCCCCTCACACTCACTTCATCCACCCTCCCCCGCGCCCTTCCCTCGGTTTCTCCGCGGCGGATGCCTCGGCTTCCCCGCGAGTTCCCCGGTCCCAGCGCGGATGCACAGAAGCTGCTCTCGTCTTCTCCCCGCGCTGGTCCCCAGGCGCCCGTAGAGGAGAAAGAGGTCGAGGGCGAGGGGTTCCCGAGGTAATTCAGGACACCTCCCTCAGGACTAACCGGTAATTCCAATGCAAGGGGATTTCCGGAGCCGAGTCCCCCACTGTGGGCTCAGTCCTTTACTTAGTTTATCCTACTGTGAGCGCCGAGCCCAGAAAGTCGGATTGTCCCAGTTTGGCGACCCCGCATCCGCCCGCGCCCCAGGCCCTCCGAGTGGCCGCTGGTGTTCCGGGCGCGGCTTCGCCCGGGACTACGGGTTGCCCTCCCGGAGTGCCCCCGCCCGGGGTTCCCCCTTACCCGGGGACGTTCCGGGCGCAGCTCAGCCTGAGCGCGTGGAGAGGGCGGAGGGCGGAGGGCGGGGGCCGACGGGGTCCGGAAGTCGAGGTCCCCTCTTCCCACTTCCCAGCCGGCCGGGCCGCAGCGGCTCTCCTCCCGCCCGCCGGTTCCCTCGCTCGCTCGCTGGCTCTCTGCAGTAGTAACAACCTGATCCCGCTTCCCCCGCCCGCCAATTGAGATGCTCCTCACATCCGCCTGCACACAGCGCGTGCCAGCCCCTCCGAGGGCGATCCCCGCAAACCGCGACGCAGGGCCCCCGCCCCAGGCAATCCCCGCTACTGGGAGGCCGCCTCCGCGGCCCCACTTTCCCCAGTAGGGGAGGGAGGGGCGATGGGAGAAGAGGAGGTGTGCCTGATAGGGACGTGGGGTGGGGGAGAGGGGGTTCAACCTGGCGCAACCTAGGAGAAGTTTGGGGTGGGCGGGGCCAGTCTCGCGGCCCCCGAGCCCCGAGGGGCTCCCACGGCTCTGCGGAGGAGTCCCCGCCTGCTCCGTGCCCTCCTGCGACACTCCCCACCTCACCCACGCCACCCACGAGCTTTATGGGCCTCTCTAGTGCGGGGATTGGCTGGGAAAGGGGACCGCGGGGAGGGGGACCTCTCCACTATCAGGAACTGGTGAAGGGGTGGGAGAGAGTCGATTTGCTTCAGGAGATACGGGGAAGGTTTTTCCGAGTCGAGGAAGAAAAGAAAAGGGGGAGAGAAGAGGAAGGTGGAGACAAAGGCAGCTACTGGAGGGGAAAGGAGGAGGGGGTGGTAGGCCCAGAGAGCGCCTACAGCCTGCTGCCCCCAGGCGGCCGGGGACCGTGGAGTCGGAATGGTGCCCAGGGCTCTACCAGGGCCACTTGGGGAGGGGAGGAGGGGGAGTGGAGGGGCCCCTGGGGAGAGAGGAGGTAAAGTGTCCCCTGGCATTGGACCTTGGGCCTGGCTCCTGGAAAGGAACCCCCCAAAAGGCTCCGGATGAAGACCCCAGCACCTCCCCACCAGCCACAACTCTGCTTTCTCCCTCTTGGGGAAGGCAAGGCACAACCCCTCCTCCTCCACCACCACCACCACCACCACCACGGGGAGAAACAAGCATTTCCCATACAAGGCCAGAAGGGCACAGGAGGAACTGGGAGCCTCAGGATCCCTCCCCTCCTTCAGGATCCATCCCCAATCCCCAACACCCACCCGGCTGAGCTGCTCAGCCAGGTGGAATTTCTGCTGGTGGCAGGTCACTAACCATTTCCTGACCTCCCCAGCCCCACTCCAAGCCAGTTCTCATCCCCTCAGCTTCTCCTTCACTCAATAGCAGCGCCTTCCAGTTTGCCTCCTCTTCTGCAAACTCGGAATCATGAATCAAGTTTGGGGTTTGACCCAGAAAGGGACACCCCCTGCTGGAAATCCTGTATGTGTGATATGCGGCGTCGGGGGCGGGGGCGGGGAGGGTGGCTCACTCAGGGCTTTCCAGGGCTCCTCATCCCTAGAGTCTGAGGAGCCCCAGATATTCCCAAATCCCCTCTTGGCCCCTCCTCCCCTGCCCACGCCCCCCACCCAGTCGGCATGGCTCCAGAAGCCGGGCCACTGCAGTGCTGCAGCGCCCGCTGCTCCTTACTGGGCCGGAGCCTCCTGTTCCACGGCAGCAGCCGGCTAGTCGTTAGTACCCTGGTCTGCGGAAAAAGCTGATTCCGGGATTTCCAAGCCTGCGGGTCCTGTGAGGGAGTGTGTGCCAGTACGCCTGGCTGCGGCCGCGTGTCTGTGCTGGGAAGGGTGTGTGAGTGTGTGCGGCTGTGATTGAGTTGGGGGAGAAGACTGACGCCTGAGCCCCTCTAGTCAGCCCTGCTGGCCCCCTCACCATTCTTCAGATAGAAAAGGGGACCTGAGAGTCCAGGGCTCAAGGTCAGAAGCTCAGCGGAGAGCACCAGGGATGCCCCCACCCCCTACCTCCGCTGGTCTCCTCAAGCTAGGGTGGGGGCTTGTCACCTGAGATGGATGGATAGGCCCAGAAGCAGTGCAAGAAATGCCTCTGTTGCCTCTTTTAGCTCTTTCCTCCCTCAGTCTGTGAAATACGGTCTAATCACAGAAAATACAGCATTTATGTAAGGTTGTATCCGCTCCTTCTGAAAATGCCTTCCTCCCCATATATTATATTATATATAATGGAATTCTGATGGAATGTGGGACGATCCAGTGACTTTTGCAAAGGCAGAAGGCTAGGTCAAAATGGGAGGGGGAATGGAAGCATTGTGGTCCTTTGAGAAGAGGCAGCTGTGGCTCTCAGCGCCTCCCCAGGCTCTGGAGGATCCTCTTCCCTCCCTGCGAAAGGTAATACATAGCTGTAGCCAGGGTACCTGTTACAGAGGGCTCTTACAGCCTTGATTTCACTTGGGAATCCTTACAAACAACCCCAGGAGGCAGCAGAGCAAGGCAGAGACTATACTTCATCCCACTGAGGCTCAGAGGGGTGAGGTGACTTACCCAAGGTCCTACAGTGGGTTTGGCACAGAGTTAGAGGGTGGAGTCTGGTCTTGTGACTCAAGATGTTATACCCTCCCTAGTCTACATGGGTTGGGTGCATCTATAGCTATGTCCTTCTTCCCAGGTGCTCCTTCTGCCCTGGTTGCCCCTACTGCCCTGTCTTCTTGCAGGCTTCCTGCACCAGCATCTCTAGATGTGGCCCCTATCCACCCCTCCAGCCTCACCTGACCCCATCCACACACTCGCCCTCTGTGCTCCAGCTGCACTAGTCCCCTTGCAGGTGCTGAGAAAGCTACATTCTTTCCTGCCACAGAGCATTTCACATGCTGTCCTCTCAATGCAGGACACTGTCCTCTCTGCCCCACTTCACCACGCCAACTCCCCCTCATCCTGCGAGCCTCAGTCCCCTGACCCTGTTCCTTTTGCACCTTATGAGTCTCCTCTTGCAGCATTTGTCACCTGTGTCATTTCTTCTTTGCTGTCTTTCCCCTACTAGACTGTAAACTCCCTGAGGGCAGGGGCCCTGCCATCTAGCCCACTGGCACATAGTAGGTGCTCAATAAATAGCTTAGTGGTTATGAGGCTCAGAGTCCTCAAATCCTGACTCTGCCCCTTGTGAGTGAATTTGGGGCAAATTATGTACTCACTCTAAATCTCAGCCTGTTCACCTGCAACATGGGGATTTTAATCATAAAATAGGGTTATTGTAGACTAAAGGGATAATGCATGTAAAGAGACTAACACAGTGCCATTCCTGGCACATCAATGTTAGTTCCTGCTGATAAAGAAATAAGAGTTGAAGGAACAAACATGTTCCTCTACTCTCAGCCTTCTCCCCAGATCTATTTTCCCCCAAATAAATCCATAGTCTAAGACAAATCCTCTCACCACCACCCCCTTCCAATGAGATCACAGCTCCTAACCCCCTCCTATACACAAATTGCAGAGCTGTCCTGGAAGCTCTGGGCTCTAATCCAACTCTCCAGCATCTGGTTTGCTGCCCATGTTTCCCAGGTCTGGAGTATGAGAGCCCGTGGATGGAAGGGCATGTTAGGAAGAGGTCCTGCGAAGAGGGCTTCGCGTCTCCCTGGGCTGGCTTCCTGTTGCTGGGCAGACGGCCTCCTTTCTAGCTGCATGATCTGGGCCTTAGTGGAGGCTGCTGCTTGGGAGGCTGACAGCCCCTTCCTCCAGCCCCACCCCACGGAGCCCACCTGCCACCTCCCGCAGGAGAAGGAGCTGAGATTGCCTGCCTGGTGAAGACAGCCTTGCTGGAAACATTCCCCCGCCCACCCATCCCAGCCCCAGCTGAGTGGGGGGAGAGGGAGAGGAGGATATTTGAAAGGCTGATCTAGCTCTTCACCTTGACCGAGTTCCCTCCCCACTTCAGACCTGTCCAGACAAAATAATGATTCTCAATTCTTCCCTTCTAGAAATGCAGCAGTTGGATTTCTGCATCGAGCCTCTAAATCCTGCAGTCACCACCACGACCATCACTAGTGCTATTGCAGACCTTCCCCTTCTCCTCTACCCCCTCTTCCACTTTCCCTTCCTCTTTCCCTCCCTCCCCCTCTGCTTCCCTGACCAATCAGAGCAGCAGCCCCTAGTGCTTTTATGGGGCCATAGGAATCGAAATCACTGGATGTCACAGCGGTCCTGGGCCACAACAGCATGCATGGTTAGAAACATAGGCTCCAATGCTGGGTTTGAATCCCAGCTCTGTCACTTAATGGCTGAATGATCTTGGGCAAGTTACTTAACCTCTCTGTGCCTCATCTGTAAAATGGGAACAAAAATAGTATCTACCTCATAAAATTGTTGGCAATGTTGCATGAATTAATGCATGTAAAGCTCTTAGAAAAATGTCTGGGACATAAGTGCTTAGTAAATGTTAGCTGCTGTTTTTATATTATCTCCATTTTGCAGATGAGGAAACTGATAAAAATAGCTGCTGTTTATTGAGTACCAGGCAGTTTATATATGTTGGGAAGGTAAGAAGTCTGAGATGAATTGGAGCTGAGGCTCAAATGCATACACCAAACTGAGGCAGTCTGCTGATAGTCCTCTTCTTGAGAATTTATTTGTATCCACTGGTCTACATGGGGTTAAAGAGTAGTATCCTGGGTAAAAACTTGAACCATGTCCACAACTGGTCTCCAGACATAAAAAGATATATCTGGCAGTCCTCAAAGAGGGATTCCAGATACAGAATTTGTCCAAAAGAAAGAATACAGCTGGCAAAACAAGCCAAACTTCACAACGGGGCCTGAAGTTCAGAGGGAGGGAGCCTCCAGGTCCAGGGGAGAGGCGAGCACTTGACCTTGTCCTGACCCAGCTATTCTGGGAAGAAGAATGGCTGTGTGTAAACAGAAAGAGCTGTCTGGAGAGCTAGCTAACTAAATCTAACACTTCAAGCAACCCTGCTGTGAGACCCTGGCCCCTCAAATGAACACACCACTGAGGGCGGGAATGTTCTCACATTCTCTTTGAAAGAGACTGAGCTACTGAGGCTGGGGAAGATTGAAAGCCTCGGTGCATGGGCACGTCAGCAGGAGGAACAGGGCTTGGCCATTGCAGGCCACGCACAGCAGCTGTGGACAGAGGTGGTGCCAGGGGAGCCACCAGAAAGGGGCACCCCAGACCAGTATATGAAGGCACATAAGTCAGCTTTAGGGGGCTCCCAGAAGTCATGCTGGGGAGAGGCAGCTTTGGGAGAGACTGGGTTTTCTGCAGGAGCAGATGGGTGCTCGGAGCTCATGAGATTCAGGTGTTAGGATGCTGACGATGACGATGACTACAACAGCAGTAATACATGAGGGAGACAGCGATAGGAAAAACAAATTGAGTGTTTACTATGTGCCAGGCACTATTTTAAGTGTTTAACATGGATTTATTTACTCCACCTCCTGGATAGTGGTGTGACCTGCCCAACACCACCCAGCTAAGAAGTGGCTCAGGCCATAACTCTTCCCTCTACCCCATACCACCTACAGGACATGGAGAAACAATCCCTGCCTATCTTTGTTTAAAAGAGAATCTGCAGATGCTTTGGAGGTGGCTTTGTCCACTTCTCTCTTCTGCTGCTCCCTTCAAAAGTACTTTATCTCAGCATCCTCAAGGTTTGTCCTAGAGAAGGGCCGAGCTGACTTGGGGAAGTTCTTGCTCACGTCTCACCCCGGTCTCTTCTAGCCTGCTGTAATTCCAGCTCGTCTTCCCTGCACAAAAGAACAGTTGGTCCCCATCTTCCCCACCAGGATTTCCCTGGACATGGGGAGCAATTCCAAGTTCTCACTAGACCCGGGCTGGACAGGTAGGCCATCTCAGAAGAACAGCTATTTGGCAGGGGGCCCCTGAGGAGGTAAAGGGAATTGGGGCTGGTTAGAGGATCCTCCCAGAGAATTCAAGAAGCCAAAATAACTAACTCCCCAAACTGTTGGTGTGT